>DWME01004912.1:0-15637 GCA_018244795.1 Parelbella ahira ahira | reverse complement strand
TGAGAAAAAGTAACATTACAACTGTAATCTCCGAAGGGATAGGCTGAAAAATGTAGTATGTAGTTTCACCAGTTACGTTTAAGTTCCATGGAATAGGTGGTGAGCCTTTGCCACACACCGGGCACAATTCCATACTCCGAGTCACTACTAGAAAAATTCAATAGTACCCGACCCGGGATTTAAACCCAGGACCTCCTGATCGGCAGTCGCGCTTGCAATTACTCGACCAACGAGGCAGTGAAATATATTATTTTAGGAAATAATTTTAATGAAATATTAATGTTAATGATATATTAATATTCATGTTACTACTGATTTCTACAGTTGTTCATTTGTGTCTAATTATTCATGATCTGAATGTTAGTTTATTCTTTATGTTTTGAATGTTATGTAATATGTGTATCTATTGACCAAATTTCTGATTTTGATAATTAATCTATTATGCGTTTCATCTTTCTAATATTAATACATCAATAAAAAATAAATAATAACCATGTTAATGTATTGCTCATTCATTTTTCTTATCTATTTGTAATATATACATATAACAAGTCTCTTTTCCTTACCTTTTGAATTCGAGTTATAATTCATGCAAAAATAACTGAAAAACTATACCTTCCAACAACAGGTCCATCCTACATATCTCAAAACGAGACATAATAACATATACACTACAATGTATACGAGTACCTACTTACAAACTGTTCGTTATTCGAAAACACGGGTTTTATAAAGTACAGTCGAGTACTCAACGTAAAACTGTGATATATTTAATTATAATGGTGACACTGAATGAATAAGATACAGTCGAGTACTCAACTACAATGCCAATTTATGATATTTATTTATAGCGCTGTTTACAATGGTGTATTTAAAAATATGTATTCGCTCTGATTTTAATTCGTTCCGAGTATAAGAACATAATATGTATTCATATAGTTATTTTACATTCTTGTTTTTTGAAAATACCGTCCGCCCTGATTCCTAATTGTTCCGCTTATAAATGAATACATTTTACTTGTAAGGTGATTTTTAATGTGCGACATATATCCTGTACTCATCGTGAGCGAATGTGCGATGAGCGAATTTATCGCTTAAAAACGTTATGAAGTAATTCAGACTTCACTGGTCATCTAACTCTCCAACGTAGGGAAACATACAGTCGTTTTCTTCTCGTTCATAAAGACTTGGTACATCACGCCTGTATCTCCCCAAAGAAGTAGGCAGAGAAGTGTAGTACACTTGCACATTTCACCAGTTATTTTATACGTCTCATCATCATTGAGCCTATTGTTAATACAAATAGGAATTTCAAATAAGAAAGACCGTATAGTAACTGATTCGGACGTCGACCTCTCGATCATCAATTGCGCTTGCTACCACTCGACCAACGAACAGACACAAATTATTGACAATTAATTTATACAAAGTAATATATAGCTACAAATAATTTTCCAGGAACATTTTTTGGTAAAACTAATTATCATATTTATTAATACAGCATTCCGTCAAGTCCAACACTCGTACAGAATAGGCAGAGCATACCAACTGTTACGAAACAGCTCGTAACCTTTTATCGTAACACATTTACCGGTCCACTGTTGGAAAAGGGTTTCCTTGCAGAATGAGACAAAATAAGGGCATGATCTGCCACGCTAGCCCAGTGCGGGTTTGACAACCATCAGTGTTTATTAACGAATATTTCGCAGTCTACTCGCTGATGGTATCTCCTCATCAAACTAATACCGAAATAAAATTAATTCCGCGTATTGTACTTTCAAATGTGGGGGCGCTTACCTTACGAGACCCAATCTGCGATTCAATAGAGAGGTAGCGAGGTGAGGTCATTGTATCAGATTTCAGGGACTGTATACCTATTACAGGAATCTGTAATCCGACTCAAAAATAGAAACCCCGACTGTTGGCAGCTGTGAAAATGGTGAATAATTTTGAAAAGTCTTTGTGTGCTATAAAATTTACTTATAATCAATAGAATTAAGTTTTTAGGGTCATGCAAAAAATATTAATATGAGATCAGTGATAATAAGATGTAACTATTGCGCAAGCCAAAGGGATGTGGGCAAGCAAGTTCTAAATATTCAGAGATTATAATTTCATCGCTTCACAAGCATAGTTGTAATAATATATTCATCATCGACTCATCTGAGTCTAGTGCTGGACAAACACCTATCCGAAACTAGTTTTCAACTATCACTGTTGGTAGTAAGTACACGCTGTAAGTCAAGTCTAGGGGCTTGTGTCAGTGGTTGCTAATTCTGCCAGCTAGACCGAGGGTGGCGTCAAACAAACCTCTAACTTTACCACATTTTACCGTTCGACAGTTAACTATAAGAATAATAAGTACTAAACAATAGAACAAATGTAACCATGCAGTATACGTCTCTCTATTCAAAGCCCCATTCTTCTATTACCATACGCGGAGAGCGAGTTACGTAAGCGAATTCTTATTGCAGCCGAGCGTCTTATGTTGTCCCGCTGCGGTACACTCGACAGCGACATATTCAGGGAACACAAAGGGGAACCTTGCTCCACTTCCCGCACGCTGGCTATTAGGATGTGTGTGTATCCATTACCTACTTGTTTAAGATGAAAAATAAACCGCTTTAAAATGGTTACCACTTGGCTTGCAATAGGTGTCGTTATACGTTGAGGTACATATCACGTGATGTTTATGAGGATAGAGTTGTTTCGCTATTTTGTACTTCCTGTCTTCTCTATAAGTAACCTGACGTGATGATGGAATCATCTATATATTAATGCATGAAGCCAAAACTTTGCACGACTTTTTACGAAAATCGTGCGGACGGATTAGTATGAAGTTTGGCACATTTATAGTTTATATAGAGAAGGAGTGCAGAATGCTAATATTTAAAAGAAAATATGATTAAAAAATTCATTAAATTAGCCAAAAAAACGGAAGTACACTACTGCACCCATTGATACATACCACACTACACAGAAGAGTATCGCGGATCCAATGTAAAAAGAGGTTATAGTAACAACTTAGAACTTTTAAACAAGTCTATATTATCGATAAAATTAATTATGTGAGCGATGTAAAATAATCTTTGCATTGGAACGTTTTCGAACGAACATCTTTTCGGAAAAGATTAAGTATACCAAAAACGAACCCATATTAATGTGCATAAAAGAAAAATTAAAATATATAAATAAAACACTACAGTATGAATAAGGGGGATGGTTGTCTTATTAAACATGCAAAGTTTTCCCAACTTAAAATTATTATAGATTTAAATATTTGACACTTATCCTCTCATGTATGTATTTAAAGTCTGACAACTGATTAATATTATTTGACTGAAGTGTCACAAAATGTCAAGCATATATACCAACTCTGTCGTTTTTGGTTAAACTCTGTGGTCAAATTGATGATAGATTAATATTGTTTGTCTTTAAATTTAATGTATGTATAATATGTATTTCAAATATCTTAAATTGAATTAACTAAACCATTTACTATTTACGTTCCCATTGTCAATGTCAGACATGAGACGTCGATAAGACGTCAATAAATTGTTGTCAACAAGTAGTACAATTTTTTAAGATTTATGATTTTTTATGATTTACGATCGAATTTCGATCGCTATTGGGCCACTAGTAATAATAAATCGCTGTCGGTATAATTATTATGATCATCAGTGGCACATAACGAGATACAAAAACACCAACAATATCGTTTTCAATCCTCCATAGCATTTGACTAAAGGACATGAATAACATATGCTATATCACGATTGTGATTCCCGAAGAGATAGGCAGAGCAGTGCAATACTCCCACATTTTAATGGTTACATTATTTAGTGCCATGGCTTAGGGAAAGAGTATATACATAAAAAGCATAATATTATTGCCAATTTATAGCCAATAGCATCGCGGTACGGCCTTTTGAATAACTAGTTCCCGCTGCATACAGGCCGAGGCGCCGTGGTGCGAGGTAGGCTGAGCCGCGCGCTGTCTTACTTGAACAGTACCGAAAGTAGGTTAGAGCTCTTGGCGTTACTTGCTTTGTGATCTGATACACCCCCGCGGGCGGCTACTGGCTGCAAATACACTGATTCACACGAGGTATACTCCAATTGTTATTTCTCCTTGACCAGTTCCGGCCGTGCGGGGCTAAACTAATGCTCTTCAATGTACATCATCATCAGCTTCTTCTTATTCGTTTTCTTTATCCTTTTTATCTGTTTAATTTTCCAATGCCAGATATTGGTCTTCTCTCAAAACAAAATAATCTAATTAAGTCTGAGAAAACGCACCACTAACCCAGTACTGTAGATTAATAGATAGTGGTTTAAATTTACGTGGTCTGTTCGAATCAGCGGATCTCTTCTCGACCTCCTCACTACTCACTCTACAGACGTAGAAGTGCATCGAGAGCAGGTACACATACTATTGATAAGTTACTGAAATATGTAATTAAGTTATCATTGTCATTATATTGAGGAGACACTCAGCGGGGAGAGAGGAGAGGAAACTAGGGCGCTAACTACACCTCGGCCAGAGTTGAGGGAGAACGTATACGTACTTCGGGGGAGGTGATCGTTGGCACCAACTGTAACTGTACCACATGTGCATATATACGTAGGTTAAGCCCGGCTTCAAGTACTCGTTTATATTGAAACGTGTTGAAATTTGACTGATGATGAAACGTGTAGAAGTTATTTCATCATTGAATATTTTAAATATTTTTATAATGGAACTAATACGCATTTTGGCCCATAGTTGTAAAACAATATCAGGGAAATAGCTTTTGCCTAAGAACTTGTCTCTACAATCTCCTTAAAATTGAAGTGGAGTTTCTATCGGACACTTGGACCATGGAACTTTATATTAACAGAATAATTATTTATTCAAAATTCAAAGCTTAGTATCGATATTGTTATAGGATATCTAAATACTTACCAGCTTAATACATTTACGTATTTCAATACTAAATGCAAGAGCCCAACGCGACATTCGTCAGTTTCTTGTCGGCGGTTGTTTGTTTAGGACGCCGCATTCGGTGCCAATCTCCGGCCGTATTTACTCCAATTATATCCCCTGCACTGCTATTATGCGATTGTAGGGGGTGGTGTTTTTTCAACCCCTGAATATCACCGACAACCGTAGGACAGATAACATGTAGACATGGCTTCAATCCAAATGTTTGAGTCATAGCCAAAATAACACTACTGGTTATCACAGACTCCGCTAAGATCAGTGAGCATCCGGAAATGATTCTATTGCCCGCTGTCTGTCTTTCTCTCCGTCTCTCTCTCTGTCTCTCTCTTTCTCTGTCTCACTAGTACATAAGGTAACCCAAGTCAATGAAAAGAATGTAGCTTTGCGTCTAATTCTTTAGATTCTAGGAGTTTTGTATGTAAAAAATTCTAAGGATTAATCCAATATAAAAGAAAGGTTTAATCAATTTCTATGTGTAAACTGTAACTCCTCAAAAACCCGTCAAATCTATGGATTTCAAGGTCTATGGGGGAAAATATAACATTTATGATTTTAATGGCGCAGGTAGAACTTAGCGTTTCACTTGTAACTGCTGTTCCGTTGCGAGCAAATAACAAAAATGGCGGCCGTCGAGCAACAGGGCGGATTTGACACGAGATTTTTATTGCATTAATTTGAATGCAAGCCGCGGTGCACATATTTTTTTGTGTTGGAACAACAACTTCATTGTATTTTCTAAGTCATAAGAGTTAGGCAGAGGTGTAAATTTACTTTCATGCTTCACCTGTTATGTCCTACGTCTCATTGTAGGTCAGAGCATAACCCTGTTGCCCAGTGTTATTTAATTACCCTTTCGAAATCATCAAAACCCAATTCGATTTTTGCAATTATCAACTCAATATGTTTTTATTTGAGTTATATTTGATTAACAAGATAAATAATAATAAAGTAACTGCACTCATGTAAGCAGCATGCTTGGCCTAAGCTAACTATTCATTTGTCTACTTCCCCAAGTCTGGACAACTCTCTCAATAATACTTTACAGTTATAACAACTAACCGCTGACGATACTAAAAGCTCCACAGCATCCATATTTAGACGATGTATAATATGGATTTTTCTAGATATTTAGTCGTTTTATAGACATTTATTTTATAGTTTCATTTATTTTATAGATTCATTTATTTTGTAGATATATTTGATAGACGTGTATTTATAAAAACACGTATACAAAACTACAGAAGTGTCGACTACATGTGAGCACGTGTAGATGCAAGTCTCGCGCGACGCTCTCACGTCCGAGGACAAAAAGGTCTTCTTCTCCTTCGTACGTGATTTATCGCTCGACCCTGCACCCCCGCTCGCCCTACGGCCGGCCCTTCGCTACTCCGCTTCATGTTCCTACATTCGACACTTGACAGTAAAGTTTCCGACTGAAATTATTGACGCAGAAAAGGTATGGAAGAAATCTACTCAAAAAAAAATATTGTATACATTTTTTATTGTTTACATACAAATATTTGTCACGCGGTCATATTGAAATGTATTGATATTTTACTTCTGTTCCTCAACTAGACGCTTTCTTAAGATTGTTTCAATGAAATATGAATTATGTTGGTAGTACCATATGTACCAAAAAAAGGTTCTGCGTGGTTCAAAATTAGGTGACCGCATGTTAGTTGACCTAAATTATAAACATAACATCATGCCTGTAATCCCTAAAGGGCAAACAGAAGTGTAGTGCAGTCGCCAAATGACTAAATATAATTATTATTTTTAATTGTTTTTCCAATATTCTGTTTTAATAATAGTATCGAGATTCTTAAAGTTTTACAAAAAACGAGTCACGTTGTCAGCGGAATTGAATGCGACAACGTTACCCCAACTCCATCCACGCCACCCCAACATCCATCGTATTTTTTTGCGCACAAAAATAAACGCAATATAATCGTAATCGCGCCATTGTCGCAACTGACTTCACCTTCCTCTTACTCCTTCTCAACGGACACTAAACTTTAGCGTCCAAGGAATAAGATTGAAATTTGAATCCAGGGACGAATTGTTTTTCTAGCACCGAATAATGTAGTGTGGAAAAATTTCAGAGTTATCGTTCTTTAAGAGTGTACGTGTTTTTACAGATTTTCGATACATTTGTAAATTGTTACGTTTCGCTCCCTCCTCTGTACTGCGTCTCTGATTTTATCATTTCTGTACATATCAAAGATATACGTAACATCATTTCACTTAGAAAATACAATAGAATATTCAGTTTGGTCCACAGGTGTTTCTAAGTTACAATTATGGCCGACTGAAGATTTAAAGCAAAAAGCAAAGCTGAAATAGCTACTAATCTTTAGTCTCTAGATTAATCTTATATGTAGTTTATTCTAAATAGAATAGAAAGGATAGATGAAATATATTTTTCCACATTAGATAGGAAGAAACGACCAGAAAATACGCAACGACCATCATCATTGTTACTATATAGCAAAATGAATCTCTCATGAAACGTTATTGTCTGGTATTAAACATTATTATTCATTAATAAGATTATAATATTACAAATGTACCATTGTCATCATCGAATCAGACTTTACCGTTCCACTGCTGGACACAGGCCTTTCCCAACGTGCGCCACAACACTCGATCCTCCGCAGATCTCTTCCAGCCACTACCACCTGCCCTTTTAAGGTCGTCGGACCAACGGGTCCTCTATTTGTACTTATATACTTTAATGTATAACTAACTACCTGTTACATTTCCTGTAACTTATTGATCGCCCCCAACATATAAATATATTTTGTGAACGAAATAAATAGATAACAACATGACTCAATGTGCTGTGTCCCCAAGATGGGGCAGTGGGCGTCCTTAGTAGTCCTCTATCGCGAACGGTTTAGAGCTTCCCGCTTCACGTCGCTCCACGTCAACCCGGCACCCAGCGCATCCGTCAACATGGTGCGGCGCCAAGTCTGTCGTGGACGGCCACGCTTTTATTTCCCTTTTAGATTCCGATCAAACACTCGATAACAACACTAATTAAGAATGAATGAATCGTGGCAAATGTATCGTGCAAACGCTGTACACTGAACGCTAGTGTATGGTATTAAGTGATTGTATCTATGACTTCAGAGTAGAATATCTTCAGGTGAACTTTAGCTTTCAAATAAGATGTACATTTATATATATGTACATATATACACACATAATGACATGAGCAGAATATAAGACAATATTACTTCCGACTTGTTTAATCATGTTAGTCGATTAAATGATAAGAGTAAGTAGCATACAACAGGATACTGTTGGAATAGGACTGCTAGAATCAGATACTTTGTGAATAGGATCATTGAAAATTGACTAACCGGCATCACAACAGACACACATATATTTAAGAGAAGGACCCGAGTAACGTAAAGCTAGCGATGCGAGGTAAATAATATGCCTGAAAATTAAAAAAATGTACAACTACGCTGTAAGTATTGTGAAAAATGAGAATGAGAGAAACAAAAACCTAACAGAACGAAGAAAAGACAATTCGGACTTCTAAACGCCCCGATAAATTCACGCACAGCGCAAACTGGGGTCGACGAACTATCGATTGTTGAATTCGAAACTAGCCCCCAGTCTATGGCTCCGCCCGTGACCATGGGCTATGCTAATTTCCATCAACTCGATCGAATAAGACGTGTTCGTAAATTTTTAATCGTACACATATATCCAACTATTCCATATTTTGTTACCCATCGGTTTATGGTTCAACAGCTCCGTTTATTTTACTCGACTGGATCTGTTCTAACTGAAACAAGTAACTAAAAATTCGCCGTATGTAAAAACAACATGAACTGATTATATGTATGATTGAAGCTGTGAAAACTCATATTTTCTTTTTCGCTTTTCTGCGAAATTAATAAATAAGATACACAAAACCTATGTTATAATAAATCGAAATAAGATTAAAATGTGTAAACAATTTTAAATTAAGAAGAATAGATAAATAAAAGACCGTGAGCAACCAATATTGCACGTGTAAAGAGAAAGAGAGTTGGATATAAGTTAAATTCTAGTCCGGGACCTCTAGTTCGCTATCAAACACATAAAATTACTCAACATCATTCTACCTGCACAGCGCCGAGGAATAACAAGAAATAATAGCCGTCATAACGATCCGGTGTTATATCCGTAAATATTACAAAAAACACTACCTGTGTCTGTCAACCGCGCCACGTTGCATGTTCTCTGGAAGAAGCAGTGTGGAGCGGTTTGGAAACGTGGATTTTGGAAACATCACTCGAAATTCAATTTTATATCAATGTAAAATAGCTTAAAATTGAATAGCCCGTACTTCACTGAGTGCATCATTAAATAGCAACACGCGTACGAAGAATAATTATTGCATTATGAAAATAACAGAATTCAAATTGTTGCCTAAATTTTTTGCCGTATCTAATCTTAGACTATGACCATGTCTTTGAGTAAAGTGTCTTTCTGACACTCAATATCACTACATATGTACGTATATAAATATAAATCACTATATCCCCGTGCAAGAATTTTAATGCAAATAAGAAAAATATTATTAAACAGTATTCAAAATATATTGAATAAAAATCATACTATCAAAAGAATTAATAAACATTTCTAAATGTTAATATTCGAAAAAACGAACCTATCCCGTGACATAGGTCCGACATAAGCCAGTAACATAATATTGTGTGCACGTATTACAAAAACCAGAGACAATAGATGTGTTTCGCTTTATTTTTATTGATGTACATATTTCGCTGGTGGCCTTAACTGTTTCACTATAATATGCATATAAAAATAGTGGAAAAACTGAGGCTTTAGTATTCCGTTTCGGGGACGAACGATTATCTTTAACGAACGTGCATCGTTATGTTATTATTAATTAAGTCTAATCATAAAAGAATTGTAATTAGAGCCAATGAGAATATTGAAAAAAAACGTAAGCAGTCGGACACGAAGGCTTCGTCATCTTAAAACTGTAGTCGAGGAGCAATTAAAACTCTTGAACGAAAACAAAACAACAAAAGAACAAACGCTATTTTTGCTTGCATCTTATCAACGAACATTGGACAAGTAATTTTATGATAGACAGTTAAAGAAATGAAGTTGTTACGAATAAGATCAATATAGAATTTAAACCTCAGACTGAGAAAACATCTTAGACATTAAACGTAAGTAAATACATAACTACCGCAGAATTAATAAATACATACTTATAAACTTCACATACATACTTTTTGCATAACTTAATCCAATTGAATGCTAAGTAAAAATATAAATCTAATTTAAAATATATCTTTAAAAACAAAATTCCTCTTGAAAACGTAAAGACGAAATTAATTATACGGAACGTCGAGGCAGTAATTCGATCCTTTTCGAATCCGAGACATAGAGCGTATCTTTATAATATTAGGCGGGGGAGGGCTTTAAAAAGAGCTTAAAAGCATTGCTCGCAATACTCCCGGTGGGTACCTGACTTTCACACAAAAAATATGATTAATGGAGGTCCGAATTAAATAATTTCGTCGCAGGTACATAGCCCGCACGGGTAAAGTGGCGATTTTTTAAGCATTGTTCGTCCACCCCCTCGCCCTTCGAACTGTGGCGCGAACAATTCCTATCCATTTCGAATATCGATAATAATTATAATGCGTTTCGTAAAGTTTTTTGCCCTGACGTGAGAAAAGTCGCCATGTGAGACGGTTGGTAGGAAAAAAATCGTGTCAGTGCATTTCTTGTTATACTGCAAACTTGACTTCATGTTTGCGTGCGTTAATAGTTTTAAAGGTACACATGTTTCTATAATAGTCTGATAACATATTTGAAGGGTAACGAGACGTGTCAATTGTATGCATTGTAAAAAAACCTGCATACTTTGGAGTTCCCAAAAAGTTGTCTACGACACCTGAAGTCCACCAACCGTACCGCTAGTACGCAAACTAAAGCCTTAACCCTTCTCACTCTGAGAGGGAACACATGTAAGAGTGGAACAATAAAGTGTTGAAGATGATATACAAAACTTATATGAGTTTTTACGATGGAATACTTGCTATAAAGGTAAAGAAAAACATTTAAACCGTGGAGAACATAAGAGCAACGTGTAAATTGTACCAGTAGCTGCTTGGCCAGCGTAGTAATTAAAGTCTTTACCCTTCTTCTTTTGAAAAGGGTACTGCACTGCTCTGCCTACTTCTTCGGGGATTACAGGCACAATATTGTTTTTTAATATTATTATGGTACCAAGTCAAATATAATCTCAAATCCAATCAACAACAAGATATAATATGTACATCGCTAGTACAGTTCCGTTGTGAGCAAAGCGTAAACAAAACTGAAGACAATACACCAAATGTGTAAACATGTAAGTATGTATACATGTGTGTACACGTATACGTATATTCGTCGCAAATAATCTCAACAACAGAATTCAAATCGTTCGTACATGATAAAGAGCGTCCATTTTTCATACGTATACGAAAAAAATGACTTGTAAATTCGACCTTCTTACGTAAAAATCAATTGAAATACAGAGTCACATCTGTCGTCCATAGGCTATTTATTCGGTGCGCAAAAAAACACTTACATAAGAAATCGGAGCGCCGACGACGCGGCGGGTGGGGCGCGGCGTCAAAAGTTTGTTTCGATACATTTATAGTATTTACCGGGATAATACAAAGATTACTGTTCTTATGATTCGCCATAGGCTCACCCACTTATACGTGGTACGTACAATCATGGATAAAAAGTGGAAATACTACACTCTACATACAAATTCGATGAAATACAGGCGTAATGTTATTTTAAGTTAGTCGATGTGAATACAAATTCGTGGTCCATACTTATAATAGTTAATTTCAGTACAAAACCTCAATAATGCAAATGAACAAAAATTGATTCAATGTAATGAAATTAAATCAATCAAATTCAGTGAAATCAAATCATTCAAACCAAGCTAATCCAACCTTTCAGAAAGTGGCAAAAAATGTATATATCTCTAGGCATTATATATATGTATGTATATACAATATGTGCAATCATCTTACAGCTTTCACAAGTTGATCGCTGGAAATAGACCGTTCCTAATCCGCGCCACTGTCTTCTTTAAGTAGTCAGAATAATCTTAATGTTTAGAATACTTTGATCGAGATACAATTTATTGTAATTTACAAAAATGTATCTCGATATTTACAATTCCGAGCATCGACGCCACCATCGGTTATATATTGAAGATTATCGTTACAATATATTTATATGATAAGTACATATGTTACTGACCCGGCCTGACCTGAATTGTGCAAAGAACACTATGTTTTACGAGTTCGGCTCACATGAAGAAAAGAGAACAAGCCTAAACATGTGTACAGGTATTAGCAATTACAATAACTGAGACGGCGGGCGGCATGGCGTATTGTAAAATTTATAATATCGCTCTATCCGCGGCGATTGTAAAATTTTATACCTTCAAAAATCTCAATACTGGCCGCAATTAACATGTGTTCGTTATAAACGTACTTCAATATTTTAATGGCGCTTTTTTTCCCGCTCTTTTTTCCTATCGCTATTTATTGTCGTGTTATTTCGTATCGAATAATAGTTTCGGGTATCGGTGTCAGAGGAACAATGGCCGTCGGAATTGTCGGGTAATTAATTCTATTGAGTATTCTTTTTTTTTTTAAAGGAAGTATTCTTTCATATCTTTCGTCGAGTACGATTCAATTACCATTGACCTATGAAGTTTTTAATTTATTGCCGTTCGGATTTTCAAACATTAATATTAATGGCATTGTTATGTATCTTTCTATATTGTTTTTGTTAGACACAAACAGTGCTGGTAACTTATTACGTTGTAAGGACAAGTATCAGACCGGTAGTGAGCGAAAGGTAGAATAATTAGTGTAGTCAATACGTGATATGTGTTTATTTCATCAGCGTGGCGGACTCTTTTCAAGTCTCCCGCAATCGTGGTCGAAATATATGTCCAGCAGTGTCGTTAAAAACACTGCAGTCACGTATTTGGACAATACAAATATTATGTAATTTAACCGTTTATCTAACTACAGATTTTATCTAGATACATAATCATTTCTGTACTTTATTTGTAAGTTTTTATGAGATAAATGTTTTTATTTATATATAATTCCAAAAGGCACAAGGCATAACAACCCGTCAAATATTGAACGTTACACATACAGAAGTAACATTACTATCTCTGACAACGAAGGGCAGAGACTCCACGAATGTTCTAGGCAACAATCAGCGAAGCAAGCATTTCTATTTACGCCAACGTCACTTACACCGAAATAGCGAAACGGAAAGAGGTCAACATGAATGGTGAGCATAAAAACAGTCGAAACTATTCAAAGACCTCATCAGATTCAAAGAAATGTACATACGATCGGGTCAGGTCACGGAGGGGGTGCGGTGCGCGGGGGCGCGCGGCGCGGGGTGCCAGTTGTAGTGTAAAGCGATCCGCCAGATGGCACGCTCCTTACACTTCCGAAAAGTGGAGCAAAAACTAGAGGCCAAGCCACTGCAGACTTCAACGACAAATGGGTGCATGTAGAGTATACATCGGCACTGGGTTCCGTCGTCTCGCATTCTTCTCTAATTCTACTTCCGGACTCAAATGTTAGGGTCAAATGTCCGTTATAGATTTAAAATTTCATAAATACTTACATATATATCTTCACGCCAAGTCCCTTACGGGATAGGCAGTTAATTATGATTTCAACCTATATAAATAGGGGGAAATGCCTCTCACAGAAATATAGCCGAAAATGTAGATATACCAATGATCACTACCAATACCAGTAAACCAAAGATAATTTTCAACCTGAAAGAACCCAAATCAATCAATTTAACATAGAAATCAATCCCATTTTAAAACTGATGTGCGTGTATTCGTCGGAGACTTCTAACGCTTACAATTAAGGGATGAAGACTTATTTATATAAAATATAGCGTAAAATATACATACCTATAGTATAAAGAACGAATTGTCAAATACAAATTTCCACACAGAAGGCTTACATTGGGTACCTATTATCGCGGGACTATAGAATTGTTTTCCCAGATCTTTATTTGCTAAAATAGCAATATACGACCATCACCCTATTGGCTGTAACGGCGCTCTCTACAGCACTGGCTCATATCACTTTCTCGACAGTAGAAAAGGTTGACTAGAAAATTAAACATTCCTCAGATGATCTCTTCCAGGCCAATTACGGGCACGTTTAAACAGTTTTATGTCAAAGATTGTTTCATTGTTTGCAAGTGTATTGATACACACGCAAACAATACAACAACAATATTTCCCTAATAATATTATTTTTATAAAATATTTCCACCCCATAAGGGGCCTAGCGTGATGATAGGATAAAATTTAAAATAACTGTTTAGGAAAATTATCCCTATATTGAATATAGTTTGTGAGCGTCTCTACAAAAGCCGCACCCCGAGGCACCGAACCCTACCCCGGCCGGCATGGCACCGACATGCAGCACTTGCTGCACGTGATGCGCATTTGGTGATATCCGCAAAACAACGTCCATCTGTCTGTTCGCAAAAAACGCCCATGTCCTGCGCATGACGAGTAACAATTTGCTACTGACTCTACATTCAATTCAGTAGTATTATTTATTGTTATTATTATTATTACTGACTCTTCGTTCAATCCAACTTTTTGATTTACAACGACGAAGCTTTCAAATATCTAGCTTGTGTGGATTACAATATTAATCTGCTAACATACACTTAAACAATGAGGTGCGATACAGCCCTGGGGCTTCTCACTCTAGAACTTAGAAACTTTGATACTTTAAGCGTTTCCTAATAGAACGAATTTCGATGATGATAAAAAAGTGCCTCCAACTTTAATCAATTTTAGAATTACAAAAACATAGTTGGCTAATAAGTAGTGCCACGACTCATTACAATAATTAAAATAGAAAACGCAATCAAAGCTCAAGATGTTTTATAACACGCACGCATTTAAAAACATCCAATCGCACCATTAATATTGACAATGTAATAAATAAGTACACAAAGTCGGTAATAAAATATTTGTGTTGGAGAGTACCGTTATTCAAGCGAGACGAGAAAAATATAGGCGTGTTGGGCATAAAACTATTGGCCGCCTAATTAAAATCATTGGATCTGCAATCTGAATACATTATAGCTGATCTGTCCAATAAACCACGCTCTGCCACAAATATACGGCTGCGTATTGCGCGCGACAGCGCAGCGTTAATAGTACTGACAGCTTTTGCTTTAGACCATGTGAATCAAAATTTTGGTAAGAACAGTCTGATAACAGAAAAAATTATAAATAGCTTGTTTCGTTCTTCTCTTCGTATCGTCGATTTATTAAAAAAAAAAACCTTTTCTTTGTTCCGAAATTGAATTAAATAATGTTAAACAAAAACTGCCTCGTTGGTCGAGTGGTTGCAAGCGTGACTGCCGTTTGGGGCGTCCTGGGTTCAAATTCCGGGTCGAGTACTATTGGATTTTTCTAATTTAGAATTTCTAGTAGTGGTTCGGAATCTGGATCTGTGCCCGGTGTATGGCAATAGGCTCACCACCTATTCCAAGGGACGTAAACGTAACTGGTGAAACATGGGAGTCTACT
>DWME01004911.1:0-15637 GCA_018244795.1 Parelbella ahira ahira | reverse complement strand
TCAATTTTTTACTTTCTTGATGAAAAGTTACCGCATTTAATTGATGATATTTGTACGTCACAGCACACTATACATTATTTTTTATTCGTTCGCTGTCGATTTGATAGAGCTCTCATTGATATATACAATTGTGCCTTTAACTTACACGCAGAAAATTTAGATCAATTGGATAAATACTGGTGTAAAAATAAAGAGCATAAATAAATAAATAATAAATTATGATATAAATATATTTAATACAACTCGAAACTATTGATATCTGGCGTGTTAAGATTTAATCAACCTAAAGGGCATTCAATAAGGTTTAACGATGGCTACTAAAATTTTATAGCTCCCAATACTAGATACTGATTACAGCAGACATACATACATAGATAAGCACATACATGATATCCCATTTCAAAAGTCTCACCAAGATCTATGTGTTATTGGAACTCCCTAACTCAATTGTCTGCATATAGAGTAACATTGTCGATCTTATGATGGGGTAAGTGTATTGACTTAATCCCCTCCCCCGGCCCCGGAATGTGTGTCTACTGGATGGAGGGTACGCAATATTTACTTTATAAATATACCTACAGTATATGTACAGGTGTTCATGCATGATACATTTTTGTTCGAACTTGTCCGCTGATAATAGCAAAGTTATGGTGCAAAGACTTATCTTCCGAGCTGAGAATGACTCATTATACCTATACATCTGATCTAGTCTATATTTAAAGAAGACAGCATCCTGAGGTGACTTGCGTGTCTGAGGTGACAATGAGTGTATACATATATCTATGTAAAATTGTCTATAAAAGTGAATTAGCGCTGAGTGATGAAGATTAAAAGCTTTGAAAGAATTTCACAATGCCTCAGTAAACGGATATTTACGATTTGGCGTCCAGAGTGCCACATTAATCTCGGCCTAATCTCCTACTAAGGTTCACTTTCTAACATTTTCACAAAAAAACAACGCCTGTTTTTGTATTAACTAAGTAGGTATATTGTAATGATACACAATAATATACTCGTTTCACATTAATTTGTACGATTCATACAATATCTATTGTAATAAACGTATTCACTAAATGCATTCACCTGCAATTATGATTACGTCACCATTGTGTTTGTACCTAATATGTTTTAGAAGACTACCAGAGAAATATTTTTTAGAGTAGGTATTCATAAATCCAACGACGTTGGGGACAAATATAATTCAGTTAAGACGGGGCATTACTGTTAAGGTATATTTAAAATATATATGCAAGTAAAATTTGTTTACACAATATGAAAGCGAAGTAACTATCCCAGGAGACGCGAACTGAGCTCACTGTGAATAATGAGCCGTTGCGGCCCAACTTTTTGATTCTCCGCTTGCCAGAAGCAAAAGTTTATAAGAGCCATACGTGCTAGATAAAGGCTGTAAAAATCCCATTATATGCGTACTACTTACAATGTGACATAAATTGAAAATATTCGGTTTAAAACCCAAAATGTGATCAGTCCTGGAACTAGTTACTCGTATTTGTTATTTTCTTTAAACTAAATTTAAGTCTGGTTGATTTCGTTATCTTATTTATGTTTATTAAAACATACCAATATTAGAGCATAATAAAACATTTCTTTAATACCACTACACTAAAATTTATTGTCATTTTTTAATTGCATTACTGTGTTTCGTCAAGGCCAAACGGGTGAAATCTGCAGAATTAATGCTTCTAGCTGAAGAAAATTTTACTGCTAGCCGACTGGGGAAAATACCGTTTAAAACCTGACCGCGCCGAAGTTTGCTTAACTTTACAGATTGTGTGCGTTTCAATTGCTTCATCGAGCTTCTAATAAGCAACTCGATAGTCGCGAGTGAACTTTGCCTGTGTACGAATTATAGCGGATAAAGCATACTGTTTTTCGAAAAGCAGCTAAATTGCCGATCACTGACTCTAACCGCGGCAAGCTTGCATTAGCCGCTAATTGGCTTTAATGCGTTGTTGCGTTCTATTTAAATTTGTTTTATGCTAGGATAAGCAAGTTTAGACGCTCGAATATACTTTGAATTAAAATAATAATTAGAAAAGCGTATTGAAAAACCGTAAATGTTAGGGTGTATGAATAGTGTGTACTAAATGGTAGCTTCTGTACTAATTAAAAGCATTTTTAAAATTGTACCTTAGTATTAAGAGAGTCGTAAGATGAACCTAAATAACGGCGCAGGGGAAACTTATGTGTACGATTATGAAGTGCTCCCAGGTCCAAGATGATTTCAGAAGCTGGCTGGAACGCACCTCAAAAATTGAGCCGTAATCGAAAACCAAAGCGTTGTATCTAACAACTTAAACGCGTTCGGCATACCGGGAAGGGACAAATTGAAAAACAACTGCCTTCGTACTCCAGCCGGGAAATAGCTATAGCCATTATGTGCAGAGTGTATTATACACTATCCATTTGATTTTTTATAACGCAACATCACGCCTGTAGTCCCCGAAGGGGTGGGCAGAGGAGTGTGCTATACTTCCATGTTTCACCAGTTGCGTTTAAGTCCCATGGAATAGGTGGTGAGCCATTCACGCCTATTGCCATACACGCGGCACAATTCCAAACTCCGTGTCACTACTAAACATTTTAAATTAGAAAAATCTAATAGCACGCGATCCCGGATTTGAACCCAGGACCTCCTGAGCGGCAGTCGCGCACTCGACCAATGAGGCAGTCAAACTGAATTTATATGTGAGTAAAATATACCAATTTTTAAATTCTTATTATATTTCAAGCAACTACAAAAGTGAGATGCATGGCCATATTCGTTAAATGTATATTAGGATTTTTGCTTTACATTTTCTAAACCCCATTAACATAAAAAAGAAACTTGCCTATCAATGTAAGAAACGTTACATCACGCCTGTAATCCCTAAGCTTAGGCAGAGGAGTTAAGTATACATCCATTAACATAAAAGACGAAAATTATAAAAATATAACCGGCAATAGTTCTAATACAAAGCGAGTTTTTCTTATTATTGTTCGTTTAAATTATTTAACACCTACAGTTAGTACGTGATTTCGGTATGGTAGGTACAGTATTTGAGGATGTTATATTGACCGACATATTGAGCTTTCGTGTTCCAAATATGATGTATGTGCAGACTGAAGGTTAGTGTGTATGGAGCTTTACGTACGGACGCGTGGCCGGTGTTTGGTAGAATAACACAGGTCGGTTACGAAACACAATGGTCGGTTCCAGCGAATCTATTCCGCACCCTAATCCTGAAAGGTCGCTGGGAGCTATTCAATAACCACTTAAGAGCGGCTGCGATTGTACCGGGCCTGATAAGAGTGGGGACATGATGGCTTCTCGTTCCGACTTGTAGGCTTCAAACCAGTCCATTTTAATATTCGTTCGCTGTTATTGTCTTCATATCGCTTTGTTTCGTTAACATTGTTTGCACTTTAAATTTATTAATATTATTATATCTGCACGCCAGGTCTCTAAAGGGATAGGCAATAAGCACCGAGTACCAAACATTTTCATCCTTTCACCTGCCGTGCTTTTTTAAAGTTTATCATTGTGAAAAGCTTAAAATATTGTTTTTATCATAAGCCGATGTCGATTTCATATTACTACTATTCGACAAAAGGAGAATCCATTTAAATTTTAAAATAAAAATGAGACTGAAAATGCACCTGTATTTATTCATGCACTATAATACAAAAGAACGGGAATAAATCTGAACGTGTAATATTAAAAAGTATTTCGCTTCGTGTGTACTAATTTTTTCTGCTTGTATGTATGTTCGTTCATCACGCATAAACGGACGTAATATTACGAATATGTGTAGGTATATTCTAAAGTGAACCATGGGATTACGTGAAAATCTCTTTATTTCCACGTAGGAGCGAGCGAAACCGCAGGCAACAATTACTTCGGTGTGAAACAGTTTCTGTTCGATTTATGAAAGATATGAATGTGTTATAATCAAAGTTTAGTGCATAATATTTTATCAAGCAATTTATTGGGTACGTTTTATATTGTACAGAGATATTCTTCTATCAAGGTGCACAGTAAAAATCGTTCTATACAATATGTGATGAGGAACGAACAATGTAAACAATAGTAATGTGGCGCTCATATAGTCGCGCCTTTAATGAGTAGTCAGCAGAATTATAAGCGTAGCAAAATATTGATAACTTAACGATATAATGATATTTTGGTGGCAACCTCAAGTAAAGCTGTTTACATATATACCGTTTATATAATTTTGTTTTGAAATATAATTCGATGAAAGATATTTATATTTAAACAAGTGTTCCAATATGAACACGGTCCTATTTGACACTATAGTAATTTTTCTTTGGCATGAAAAGAGCTTAACTGAAGACAATCCCGCGGCCCGTCCGTCCCAACGCACGCCGGCGCGCCGCTTTACTAAGATACATTTCAATTTATGCATTAGAGCACTTTGGGGCAATGGACTGGGGATAAATTGATTGGAAGAAGATGGATATTTGAGAGCAAAAATGCTATTTTATATCATGGTCGGCAATAATCCTTTACATCCCGGAATATTGCCTATAAACTATAACTTTAAACAACATTGTTAGGTACAATAGATATTTGGATGTCTGATTTAATTTGAAATTATTTACATTATCACCGATTATTTAACATGATTTTACCGGTGGTCTATGATATTTGTACTCGAAAATGCATACAATTGAAAATTTCCAAAGTCAACATAACAATAAATCAAACGTAATTTATGTAAAATGTGCCTTGCGTGTTTCACTACTGATTTTCTTAACACACTTTTGATTCTTATGTTTTTAAACTAGAATTTATAATCAATAAAAAAAAATGTAGGTAGCTATGTTAAAACAAAGTGTTTACAGAAAAAATATAGAACCATATTTTAACCTACAGCTGTGTTTGTTCATTGTTTCGTATTCTGAGAAGTATGAGTACGTAAAACATGCGAAGAATGTTTTCAGTTCTCGCGTTTTGAAAGCAATGGTTTTTAGTTATTTTCACAGAAAATGCGAAAATAAATTATTCATTGAGCGTTGCATAATCAGAAACAGAAAGTAAACAGACGATTTACTTTACAACTTTACTTACTAAACAACTTTACACAAAATTACAATGAAACAATAACGACATCTGATGAGAGTTCTTAAACTTAACTACAATTTCTGAATTTCTGAAGTAAAATTGAAAAAATATTGATTACGAATACTTTCCCAAGAATCCCTCGTCTTTACTAAATATTTACTTGGCTTCTCTCCTTGGGTTTTCTTATCGTTTTACATACACGTAAAACTTTTAATTAATATGTACGATATAAAGACCAAGAAGATACAGTAAGACTGCCAATCCATCCTTATAACTTTCACTTTATTTTACCCTAAATCTAGTGTTACATAGCACCGGCTGATTTGACACTAAAACCTTTTTCGTGTCAATGACATAATTTGACAGAATATTTAAATATAGCATAAGCAAAGATAAAACAAAACAAGATAATTCACTCAGCCATAGAAGAGCGCGAACGTAGTTTGTTAGTCATCAGAACCAATTTCTAAAATACTGGTTTCATTATAATTCGACAATACGTAGTCGCTGGTCTTTAGCACCAATTTTACCTGTAGGTACAGAAGATAATCGAACTAACCGAGTTCCGTACAATTCCATTTGCTCTTGTGCGATGACTCTTAGCTTGTCAAGAGCGGTCGCGCCGCCTCTTCATTAATAATGCCACATCGTGTCACTAGAGTCACGGAACGGTCTTATCAAGTGGCATCTACCGCATGATAACTATATCTATGGGTCTGTAAATATCCTACTACGACTATTTTTACTTTAAAGATATAAAAGAAAAACTGTAGTACCTGTAACTATACAGTTAGCCATAATATTGGGACTTCCATTTTTAATTTCAAATACAATTTAAAAAGTTTCACCATTGTCATCGCATCAACAACTTCTTTAATAATGAGTTAAAAGCAAAATAAATTTAATACTTATCATTTTTTTATATAACATCTGTGAGACACGACTTTCAACTGTTCTGTTATAAGTGAATACGAATAAAAACCAAAAATCAATAGGCTGGCTAACATCAAAAAAACATTTTTATACTGAACATCGGAAAGTGCGGCGTCCCCATAAACTGTCGCGTCGAAACTTCGCTTCTTTTCGGCAACAGATGTTCCGATATTACAGGGGCGATATTTCGTTATGGCGTCATTTAAATAAGGATCCACTCAAGGCCCACAATGGTTATAGGTATCGTTTGGAAGTTTATCAACGTTACGCGGAGCCAAATGTCTGGCAACCGAGCATCGGCGTTTGATGTCTTCAATAAGATATTGTTTGCCTTGAGATGGCATATATTTTTATTATTTGCTTAGATATTTTTCCACAGCCGTAATTTTTTTTTCTTCTATTCGATGTTGTTTTCTCGACGTATTAATTGGCGGTGTGGTACGAATGAAATTACATAGTTTACTGACAAATCAAATTCATATATGAGCATTGTGGTATTATTACAGTAATACTGCTTATTGACGCACTCCGTTCTAATGAAAAGCTTCTACTATCAGGGGGATATATTTCTACGGAAGTTGTAACGCTGATTTGATCCAATGACGCCTGGCTAACTTGGCAGTCTGGAATAGGGTTTCGTTCCTGGGGCAGAGTGAGTTCTTTTAATTTTTCTAATCGAAAAATTTATCATGCTGTTGGAATATGGGTTTCCTCATGTCTAAAGGGTTGAGGCCATAGTCTGCCACGCTAAGGTTTTTTCTCTCTCAATACCGGGTACTTGATATCACAGATATACTTCTACAGTAATAAATAATTGCAGCATAACATTTTTATTACGTATTGCAATCAACAACCGGCTGACTGAATTGAAAGATTTGTTACATTTGTAACTTATACACGCACTATATTGTTCTAACAAGTACCTATCTTGTGTGGTCTGATAAAATGTGTATGATATAAAAACTATAAATATCCTTGCGTGTTCACGGTGACATAATTATATAATTGTGTTAAAATTATAACACACCAGTGTATTCTAAAATTAGTAGCCATGAACATTAATTGTGATAAGTTATATTTGCTTGGTTCTGAAGTTAACTCCGTCATCCCTTAGGGAACAATACGTCTTATTTTCAATTTCTACATTCGGCTAAAACAAATGAACAACAAAGTTCATTTGTGGCTTAGATTAAAAAATGTATGACTAATTATTGTAAAATATGCGATTATTGCATTAATTTTGTTCAAGTTTAATTATCTAATTCATCATCATTAACATCATCATCAGTCTACTCCTGTCCACTGCTGGACATAGGCCATTCCAATGGCACGCCACTGAGCTTGACCTTCGGCTCTCCGCATCCAAGCACTGCCAGCCACTTTGTGTATATCGTCACTGCACTAGCAATTATCTAATTAATTTCGTCTAAATAGTGATTTATAAAATGTTATGTCATTTTTTAACTAATTATCTACGTAGATCCGTGTGCATAGAAAGTACCTACTCGGTGTTATTTGCCTTCTGTGCGGGAATATGTCAGAGATACGTTATATGAACTAGTAGTTCATTACATTAACTACGGTACAGTGTAATTAAACAGAACTTTTGTAATGAATTCTTAAACCTTTTTATTAAGATCAAATTTTCATTTTGCTGATTGGTAGGTGTCTATATATAATCCAATAATATTTTTATGTACTTTGTAATTAATGTCAGATGAAATTATGAAAGTATGCCAATTACTTCAAATCTATATACAACTTCACATGCAAGAAGAAGTAGACGAGTCGAAAATTTTTTTTGCAGACCGTTTAGAATTTGCAACCGCTTACGCTCTGATTACGAGCTTTTTGATGGTTCCGCACAAGCTAGACATAATATACTGCATTTAGTAGAAAAAATATTTTAACCATTTCTCATAACACGAATATTGACTCGTCATTGCTGTCGTAAAATATTCTCATCTATTCTGATTTAAATATCATGTGACCTTTAAGTTCATGATATTGGCGACGGGCTGGTTATTCAGCGAGTATACGTTCATATATCGAATGCTCAGGGGATTTCGCTATGAAAGGTCGGGGCCCGACAGCTAAACGTGTTAGTTCGCTTTATTGAATATCGGGAATATGACGCTGTCCTGTGGGACCCGAAATATCGAAGGTCGGAAGAGTATCGGCATTGCTTGCATCCTCAGCGGGTTTTTTGGGATACTTTCAGGTAAGGTAATGGCGTTCGGATGGAAATTGACGCAACGTAAGTATTATATTTGTATCATAAAAGGACAATTTGGTATTTCATTGGTATTGAGGGCTTGGTTTGATTATCTGCGCGTTGTTTATATTTACCGGTAACAACGACGAGGTGGTGGAACTCTCTTTATTTTTTTGCAGACTAGATTTTGTTGCTGTCGGTACCTGCTTTTGTACTAAACCAAAAGATATTTTGTTTTTCGTCTAGTTATATGTATCAGCATTCTACTTTATTAAGAATTATAAAGAATGAGTTATTTTTATGCTATGGTTATAATATACATCTATGAGTTATTTATTTTATTTATCTACAGCTTTAAATAATAGTTTCTTTCTGCAAAGTGGGATTTGCGAAGCATGATCGAAGGAGCTATAAAATAATTTCTGGGCATATAAGTTACGTGTTCGAGAAGAGTTTTAAGCATCGTTAATAGCTAATGTTAAATATAACTTAGTAATAATTTAAGTTAAAGTTTGTAGTTAGTTGCCTTTAAAATTTCTCCTTCTTTCATCAAATAAATTAGCGCTATAACTCGTACTAAAGTTGGGAAAAGTCAGCCACAATAACAACGGCAGTATATCGCCTTTAATGGCTGAAAAATTTTCCTTATTAACTTCAAGTGAATCTACGCCACATTTTATTCAATAGCAAGCTGTCTAGCGGGTTTGTTCCCGTAAATTATAACATTGTTATAATGTTAAATGTGGTAGTGTAGTACACTCCTTTGTCTACCCCTTCGGGAGATACGGGCGTGATGTTAAGTTTTTTTTTACATTAAAATCGCAATGGACACAAGCTTACCGAGATTAGTTTATGACAGTTCATAACTCTTATTATGAAGCCGTGACCGCTAGTGACGTTTTTTTCTTACCAAGAGAGCAAAGTGTGGGCACAGACGGAACACGAACACCAAATTACAAGCAGACGTGCAGTAACTCGCTCTGTAACCGCTGGCCGGGCGTTATCACAGGGAACGAATGCCAAATGGGGAGTTCGGGAGTCGGGAATACCTTTTTACTCGGGCCGTCGCAGGGATCAACTGTTCCTCCATGATGTTATTCGCAGGATATATCGATTGTTCTTCTGACGGTCGGAGGAGACCAATCCCTTAAAACTCCGTGAGGAAGGTAAAGCCCCTGCAAAGAGCATGTAGTCCCTTTTCTACTCGGTCATACGTACGCTCCATTGAACGAGTTACAAACTTATTCAGGGGTAGTTTTGGTTTCAATCATTATCATTATCATTATCAACATAATCCCGTCCAATGCTCTACATGGATCAACCCAATTAGTCACGCCGCTGAGCTCGAGTTTTTCTACCAGCACCGGTCGTGGAAAACCTCAGCAAAAGCTTAACGGATCGAGTGGTATTGGTGCGCGACCGTGCGCATCGAACGATTGATATGATTTTCTTGCTGCAAGCTTCCCAGCTACCACCCTGATTAAGAGAACGTAGCAATGGTTGCGCCGTGATACATTTAAGGTTGAAAAAGTGTCTTACCAACATTTAAAACCACCTTTCACTGCTCATCCGTGGTGGTAGCAAGTCAATTTGTCGTCCGTAGCCTATAATTACGAGCTTAGATCAACGAAATGCTTGAAAGAAGGCATTGTTTCCTGCAGTTTGTGATCAAAAGCCGACGTGTATCTATTTTTCGTGTGACTTTCTAAAGTGGTTTGCCCTTGGAGTGGACAGGGTGTAACATATATACCATAAATGACCTACAGCTGCCTAGCTGACTTGCAGTTCACACACAAATTAGACGTTGTTCTCTACTGTCACATGAAACATATATTATCTAGTAACGCTTTATATCCTAACATTAAATAACATAAAAAAGACAGCATCGTGCCTGTATTTACCTGAACGGGTACGTAGAAGAATGTAGTACCTACTCCCACGTTTCACCTGTTACATTCTACCTCCCAAGGGATAGAAGGTGAGCCTATTGCTATTCACCATGGACACCGACGTTCAGATTGAGTTATTAACAGAATTTTAAAGTAAGAAAACCCTGTAATACTTTCACTGTAATAATATAGTAGGCCCTTTTGCCTTAACCGGGGATCGGACCCGAGCCATTTTATTCAGCAGTAAGACTTGCAACCACTAGACTTGGTACTCATTACAATCATATAAATTATTTTTCACACAATAATTTTCCAACACTTTCAATGTTAGTGTTAAAACTAAACAGTCTCACAACAGTTAATCTGGACTGACAAATCTTTTATGATGTGGGCTGCGGCGAATACTTGTGACTGCCACATGCTACTCGTATGTGCTACCCTTATTTAACGTAAAAAATATGTATTCACCCATGTACAATGTTACTCGTTTGAATTTAGAATTTCTTTTATCATAATTCTATATTCAATATTACGGTAGACACAAATTGTAAAATTATGTTACGGAAATATTAAAATAACTTTTATACTTCAAATAATAGTTAAAAACGCTATTGAGATCAAGCAATATCCATTACATGACCAACCAATATTCGCCCTTTTACTAAGCCGCACGGCTCACCACAAAGCTGCCTCACAAGAAAATGCAACGTTGAACAAGAAAATACAGCACAATGTAGGTGTACCATCGTATTACGCCGTTAACATTCATTTTCCAGAGTTTAGCCTGAAAGATGAATTATGTTCGCTCATGTATAGGTACATCGTTTTAGTGGAAGTGGCTTATTTATAATTTTCTTGATGAATATCGACAGGACCCGAAATAAAGGCACTAGAAAATGAGGTAGGTGAGCTAGAAGAGAGAAAATCAGTTTATCAATGTCTATATTCGTCTGTCGAACCATTTATATACGTTGCACGCGAGAAAGTATACGTAGGTAATCTTGAATATTATACCTAATGGCTCTCACTTCACTATTTCTCTCTAAACTTTAAGAATCATTTTGGTGTTTTCTTTTTTTATACAATTGTGAACAGTTTCCATTGATTGATAGACACTAACAAATATATTTCCGTATGATTATGACGTTGAAGATAATCTTATAAAGAATTTTTCACGAAGAAGCACTTTATTCAAGCCTCCATGGACGTCCTGACTTGCCAGTCGTTGGGCCCAAACCGTAAAAATAGAGATAAAAGAATACACGACATATGCGTATGCATTGTACATTTTTTATTTACCATCATCATCATCATCGGCCTATTTAGTCCACTGCTGGACATAGGCCTTCTCAAATGAGCACCATTGCGTCCTGTCCTTTTTAATTGCCATCCACAAATTGAAACTCATTAATAATATCATCATCGTCATCGTCATCATCATCAGCCTATCTCAGTCCACTGCTGGACATAGGCTTCCTACGCTACCTATGACGAGCCGCGGTCTCCACTCTAGAACACGCCTATCCACCGGTTGTCGGTTCTTCGGCAGATATGCCCAGCCCATTGCCACATCAGCGAGCTAATCCTTTGATAATATAAACTGTCTTGTCTGCTATTGCGAGGACATTAGCAGACTGCCATGAAAACTTTACTAACTAGATGCGATTTTGATTTTAATAGTTAGCTGTCGAGCTGATGCTTTAATTTACTCTCGTAATAACATTTTCGTTAAATTGGCCGCTGTTATAGTCTGAGGCTGATACAGCGCAAAGAGGAGTATCCTTCAAAGTCGGCAATGCATTAGACAGTCCTCGAGTAATGCAAATGTCTATAGATAACAGTGACCATATACTATTATAATATGGCCTATCAGCCTGTTTTCCAAGTTAATAATAAAAAATAAGTAAAAAACTACTAAATGCAAGGGGATTCTTCTTTGGTTATGACGGATATAAACAGCCTATAATTTTATTTCTTCGTTACGAAGAGGCTGTTACTGCACTGTGTAAATAGATAATTATCAAAAGGAACTGCGAAACAAGCAACACGAGCAATAAATATGATTGCATGCTTGAGTCACTTACGAAAACGGAAACATATTGTTTGTGTATCGGTATGGGGTGCAAAAAGTTTCGTGTCCGTGAAGATACGGAGTTTCTGAAAGCAATTAAGATAACAACCCCATAGCGGTTCTGCGGAGACATTATCGGCTGTGCGGTCCGCCGCGTTATTAATGGGTTAATAGTGGATCGCCATTATGAGTTACATCGTCACTATCGGTACCACCAACGGCTTATTTAGAGACAGTTAGACCCTTCAGTGGTTCTTCATGCAATTTACTTGTTGTGATTGCTCACGCTGGTGACTTTTCGAAGTTAATTTCCTAATACATCATGTCATCACACATTTTTGTAATTAGCCGCTCATAATTCTGAAGTAGTGCTATGTATGTAAGTGACCTATATGTAATAGCATAATACAGAAGTTGTGATTTTTCAAGCTATATAAATAATATTTTGTGATATCGCCGCTAAAGCTAAATAATTATTATGTACATATTATATAAAATAACGGTGGAGCTGGTCGCCGCCTACACTGTGCTTGTAGTGTAGATGTCTTATAAAAGGATTGGCTAAGTTGGCCGATCGTTACAATGCCCAATAAAAGATTAAACCCAACTTGAGATATTCAAAGTGAGCGGCCCTCTGAATAGCCAATAAAAAGTGGCTCGTCTTTATTGGCTATCTGAATATAGGGCTGTGAGCCATCTGTGCTAAAATTTTGTTTATATTCTTATTTGGACATTTACATATCGCATTGCAAACTATTTCAAACAAGCTTTAACTCGTTCCAAATGTATTTATCTTGTAATATGGCATTGGGATAGGATTTCCGGTGTTTTTAATATGTATGTATTATAGCAAAAAATTTCATTATCTATACGTCTACACTTCAATAATCTGTCGCCACAAAATATTTCATATTATACATACATATATAAAATACATTTTAAATTGCTGTACACTCCTAAAGAAAATTGATCGCTTAATATCTATCGGGAGGTAACAGTTTTTTTACAATCAGCACTTGTGAGAGTTCCCGAACTGTATCAAACTCTGTTTATTAACAAAGACTGACTGCCAGCGTTTCCGATAAAACTTCGCTGTCTTCGTAAAATTACGAAAGATACCGAGCGGCATCGCAAATGATAAATTAACGAACTTCCCGGATTCAACACAATTCATTATCTCGTTCTTGTTATGTTAATCAAGAGGAGTTCCGTTGATTATGATAAAAAAAATCCCAATTCAGTAAAAACTTGATTCTTGGAAGGGTTTAGAATAAGTGCTTTAAGAGTTTTTATCAAGAGTGCTTTAAATTATCAACTGTTTAAATTACCTATTGAAATTCTTAAATAACAATTTGAGTTTAAGCAATGTTTATTTATCTATAAGGTTTTCTTTATATCGACTATGCTAGATGGACATTATATTTATAGGATTTACATTGCATTGAATAATATAATTGTAAGTCTATTCCTGGGTGTGGTCTTTGTTTGTGAGTCCACAGCAGACTGGCACAAGAGAACTTAGTATTGAACTAAAGACGTTAAATGTGTGAACAAAGTTGCGTACGTGCGAAAGTATTTCAATTAAGTGGTTGTTAGGTAATTAGTTAGTAGTCGGCGAGGAGTCAGTTACGTATAGTATACCGCGAACACATAGATGAAGGTTCTATTTCATCAAGTTAAGAATGATATGTAGTGAAGGAAAGTATTTATAGATTTTTTTCAAATTATGAGGGTTTTTTATTACATCTATTAAATAAAAACGAGAAGAATTACAGTGAAAAGCCAACTAACATATCATGCATGTTTCAGAGATATCATGTCACTGCGACAACCGTAAAAAGTAGCGAAATGCATAAAATTTTCTTAAAAGAGTGAAAACAAAACATATCACAGAGGCGGTGTACGCAAAGCAAGAGAGTTTGCTTGAAAAGTACCAGGAGTGCAAACATGAGTAGGGAGTAAAGTGAGCAAGGAATGCTTTTGATGACACCAATGGCATATGTTTAGTTCGTACAATCAAGCCAAAATCAACTTTATGCTGTCCGAATATGAATTAAATTCGCGTTGCCAAAACTACAGGAAGAAATGAGGTTGGATGGTTCCATTTATTTCCACAGCTGGAATGCGGCTATTTTGATACGCTAAGCAAAAGCTAAGCAAACAAATTGGGTGAGATGTAGACGTACTCATATATTAGAATGATGTGTTTGGGAAAATATACAAGCAGCAAAATGGTTTTAAATATTTTATCCGCTTACCTCAATATGTGAGTTCGTATTTTCTGGAGTTGGAGCGTCGGAATATGTAGTAAAATACACGTACGTGCCCGTTTAATTTATCTGTGGATATACATTTTTATGTCGATTTCAGTAACTGCTCGTATTTATTAAAGAAATCCTTTTTAAACATTCTCTTGCTCACCCTTAATAATTGAAACTTTATCGGTGAAAAGCAGTGCCGATAAATTCTTTCACATTCAATTTCGAAATCCCTTAGATAAGGTAGGAGTTATTGAAATCAACGGTCAACATAATACGATGGCATTATTAAAAAATAGACTTCTTTAACAACATATTTTAATGTAGTATTGGATATGTACATAGAGTACGGTTTCTTTTTACGTTTAATCGAATCAAGAGCAGTTATGTCTTGTTAGTTATTAACTTTAATAAATGCGAAATCCTTAAATAAATTTATTCAAAAATGTATCTAACCGACTTCTTCATTCCCTTAAACTTACAAATAAAATTGGTTGTCACGTCCAGACGGAATGGAGTCTGGAATATTTTTATTAAATAATACAAATGTTACATGTTACCCCCGCAAACACAACCCTGTAAGCTCATACGTGTCACAAAAACGACTTCTCGAACCGGCCTGATTATTAGCTAAGAATTTATCTTGTGTTTATCTATGTAAAACATTGCATAAATAATTTAGTAGCGCGTTCAATCATGTGGGTACATATATTTTGTCATTCGCAACGAATAATAAAATTAATTATCTTCATGTTCATTGTGTACATATTAATTAATTTTCAAGCGTGAGCTTACTTATTCCTTTTTTTATTACTTTATAAAAGATAATGTCACTCGTTACCTCCCTAGAAAAATACTATCGATATTGAACAAATACTAACACTGTCTCCCTAGATGGCAGGACTGTCATTTTTGATAGGGTGTTGCCGACATCGCTAGGAGCCCATTGTACATACGAGGCCGCATTACTTTTAACTTGGATTTCGTTATGGTTTCTCTTTGTTTCATAGAAGTAATACTTTCCAAACTGCTATTGTTTACTACTACTAAATACTACTACTAAATACTACTACTAACTACTACTACTAATTGCTACTACTGTGTACAAACTAGGGGTGTTACGAATATTCGCATCCGCATCCGCAAATGCGGAATATTCGCATTAATTCAGACATCTGCATCCGC
>DWME01004910.1:0-15639 GCA_018244795.1 Parelbella ahira ahira | reverse complement strand
ACGCCGCTTCATCATAATTTGGCACTAAGAAAAAACGCGATGCAAAGCAAATAATAAAATAATTTATTTTTTTGTGGTTTTAAATATATATTCATGTTAAAAATATTATTCTTTTTAAATGATGTAATTTAATATCTAATATTAACATTATTATGTATTTGCAAAATTTGGCGGCACACTTTTGAAATTTGGCGGCACACAAAAGTGCCGCGGCACGGTGGTTGAGAATCACTGAGATAGATATATGCATATATGTAACAATAATATTACAGAGGTACTTAAATGTTGAACTAAACATAGTAATATGTTTTTTACACACAGTAAAAATTATTGCTTTGCTACGCAATACAGAAGTACTAAAAGAAGAAAGACAGAGGAACTATAAGTGTTGATGACAAATGTAAAGGGGGCAGACTAGTCACAGACCCGAACACCAATGTTGAAATATCGACAGAAGAACGATAGAAATGGTGATGATTATAATAAAGAGGTTTAATTTCTAGAAACCCTCAAAGGTAACTAACTATCTCACATGAACAATGAACTATAAAAATTTGATGTCATTTCTCGGATGCCATGAACAATTAGCTACGACAGTTATCTAATAGGCGATTGAAAACATTACTGGTAGTAACGTACACTCGGTACCGTAATATGTATACAATATACATTTGAATGATGCAAGTAACATTGTTAAGAATTATTAAATTATCGATATATTGAATGAATTTACTCTAGCTAAGTTATGCTATTCTAATTAAAATTTAAAAATAAAAAAATAAATTATATTTTTTGAATGTGGAAGGATTTGTTTTTAATCATATCATTTTTCCATGTTTATTATTTCCATGATTTGGAAATTCCGAGCAAGATTATTCTGGATTCATGTTAACCCGGCGTTATACATAGATAGACGCCTCTCGTGATGCAATGATAAATAAACAAATTAATCGTAATGTTTTACAAGACAACTGGAACATAGATATACAATAAATAAATATTTATTAAAGATAATCTATATTATGAATGATAGGTTTTATGTAGATATAGTTAGTAAGTTAGACGAGTTATTACTCGTCTGATGCGGTGTTTCAGCTTTGGTATTGTATAACCGAAACATATATTTTAAAAATAATAAGAAACAGCATTTGCGACTTAGTTGATACGTAAACTCTAAATATAATAAAAAATATTTAAAAAATGTATGAACTAGCGACTTTCTGTTATGGAAACGTTTGTTTTAGAATATAAAACTAATCGATAAGTTAACAAAGTTTATACAAAAAACTATTACAAAATAATAGAATCAGGTTTTACATAGGTACATCTATTTTGATATGATTCACACATGACGTTATCATCAGCCTGTTTAAGTCCAATGCTGGATATAGACCTCCCCTGAGAGGTCTTTGTCCGTAATCCCGGCATGTGGTTTGAGAATTGCGGAGCATAGCTTATCGCACCACCTACGCTGATACCACTAGGCCATAGGCCACGCTAGGCCACGATAGGCCACGCTATACTGGGATTTGCCTCATACCTAAGAAATTAAAATGGCCGCGGTTGCTTTTCTTTGGCAAATCTTATGTATTACTTCATATTCGTAAAGAATTTTAAATACGGCATATCTACTTAGGATTAGTCGAGATATCACTGTACCTAGAGTGTAATATGTGTTGTATAAACAATAAGATGCGTTTATAAATAAGTATAACATGCGGATTCCATCCCCTACGTAATTGCATTAATGCAATTCAAACATAATCGTATTATTGCATCGCTTAGTCTCTTCTTTTTTAATTATAGGACACTTTTTTTAAATATAGAACACTTTAAATTTACCTCTCGCTCAATTTAATTGGCCGTTTAGTACCAAATCAAAATTAAACACTAGCAGGCCTACTCATGTTTTCAAATAGGTATTTCCTCATGAGTTTAGCATTTTATGTAAAATTTACGTAATATAAGTGTAATAGTAATAATAATAAAGTGTAGATACGAATGACATTTATAAAGTTATAATGATCATTTTCATCAGCACTATCGTTTCGTTGTTGTTGATGGGTCTCTTCTCAGAGTATAACCAGCTAAAGTCATAGTCTTATGAAATGCTACTGTAAAAGAATTTGATAAGACTATTCAGCTATAATATTTAAGATATAAATTAAATCCGCTTATAGTAAAGATACATATCATATCCTTACAGGTTTGTGGTGATTGCATTTGCAGTGTTTTCTTTTCTTTTTAATTATTGTAACAATTATAAATCTTTAACTTTATTATCTCCTTTAAAAATACCTGTTTTCTACAAAGTTATAGCGAGTGATATTAGTGTGACTCAATCAATACTAAGAATCTGAAGTCCAGGTGTTTTAAAACATTAAATTTTATGTTCGCTCTTTAAAAGTTCATACATGACATTCTATTCAAAGTGTCAATATATATGTTCCAGATTACAATATGTATACGTACAGTCCTTTAACAGTCATGTTTTGCAAGTATATGCATGTAAAACCACTTTAAAACTTTTAATGTCTTATTTTTGCTTAGGTATATTAAACGTAGAAACTACCAAAGATTACCAAAGCTTTGTACCACAGCAACTGAAATAACCGGCACAGCAATAACTACTCGTATAGCGCTGATGTTTCTGTAGTCAATGTGTAAACAAATGGTTCTATTATCTCCCAAGTCCACAACATGTTGTATCCATACAAAAAAAAACAAAAATATACATACAACAATATGTATGTACGTACGAGTATGTCTTGGAATGCGATACTCATTTTCCCACCAGACCGAGTTAATATCTTCATTTTTCTTTAAGCTTATGCATTAAAACAATGGTTATGTGTTTAACTTATTTGTAAATGCAAATTATGGTGATGATACAATTACAAGCGATCAACCGTACGTTACAACAAAGCCTAGTAATACGTTACAAACGATCTCATTTCGAAAACCCATTACACATGTCTCAGTCACATGAAATAGCTATGTAAATATAAGTTAATGTTGTGACATATACAGCATTACAGCACATTTACAGAAACTATGTACCATTTAAATATCGTATTTCTATTTTCGTAACTTTTCAATGGGATAGTCTAAAATAATTTCCAAGCTAAATATGAAGTATAAAACACATTGTCCTACAGTCGATAATAGTTCTATTTTTAGTAATAATAATACTTTGATTGAAATAAATGCTATTTTGAATACAACTGTACTCGTCTCTGGTTAAAAAAACTTGTACATTTCTTATTTTTCGTAGGCCTGCGGCGTAAGCTTATCGCAAATGATTGTTTGGAATAAGTCAAGTGTATGCGCTTTAAAGCAAGTGACAGCAATGGCAGTTTCACTGTTTCCTTTATCCAACTACAGTAGGTATACAGAATGAGTAAAAAAGCTCCAAACAGAACTATACTTCCTCGAACTCGATTAGTGGTTATTTAACATAAATCATTCAAATTTATTAATTAATAAAAATGATATTCCTTTTTTACATTTCAATAATTTCTTTATTCAATTCAATTCAACTGTCGGTTATTATTTGAAAATGTTAGTTACATGTATAAAAATTACTAATAAACGGGAAGTTCGTATGAAACAATGTGTAGGTAGGTACCTACCTATGTATTTAAAAAGATAAGCCTTCTGAGATTTTTTATTATATTTATTATGCGAAACAACGTTACAATTGTACTGCGATTATAATAATTTTACTAAACGTTACGTGTTATTTTAATATAGTTATTAGGTACTACGTATCTACTTATATATTTTTTATAATTTTTAACCTCATATTACAATTAATTGTAATTAATTTATTTACACTCAATTAAAGTATTTAATAGTAATTGTAAGCAGATAAGTGAGTAGTCTCTAATTAAATTATTTCCTGAATCGATAAATGACACTTTCTTTGCAATCATTGTTTTGCAAGAAATATATGAGTCTAGGCGATTGTAAGGTAATGCTAGCGAAAGGACAATACTGTTTTTCTTATGAAAGTCCTTAGTAAAAAAAAACGCGATGTACACGGTCTATTAGTGTAGGAAATACCATGCTACAGTCAGACAAACACGCAAAAAGACATGTCAAACTTAAAACATCTCTCTTTTAGCGATGGGGCTAAAAAAGTAAGTTCGCTAATATCTATAGATACATATTGAACACTGCACTTAGCAGCAACTTTTACTTTAATAAAAACTTTTATTATTATCATATAATAAACCTGAATAAGGACCTGTTGCGACTGCACCAGGTTCCTTATTTACCGAGTTCCAAATATTTTTATCCTTACTGATTGGATTCTCACACAAATTTTAATCACTCATTTGAAACATGGTCTTTCTTATTGAAAAGCAAGATTCTCAATAAAAATCGATGCAATAATTATCTCTAAATACTTGTGTATTTCAAAGACGTAGTAATATTTCACTAATCGTCACTTCATTTAGATCTATCAATAACAAATCAACTATAATTGATCAACAACATTAAACTTTATAACACTTCGGAAGAATATTTACCCATCGCTATTATCTTTTCCTCCCGCTTTTCCTTATATTATGATCATTGGTAATCGCTTCCTTCTCTAATTAATTATCGATTTATTAACATGATCTACTGTTTGTTTTGAAATGATTACAATCTATGAAATATCTAATTTTATTTGTAGGGATGTTATCAGAACAGTTCCGTGGATCGCAAAGGTTATCATTTATATAACTAAACAATATCTTCACTCAGTTATTGCAATAGCAGTTCGAGATCTACAGTTCGTATAGGAAATGATAGAGCAAAGAAAAATCTCGTCATACAGTTCTAAAGAGTGTTGTTTTCTATTAGGAAAAACCATCCCAATGAAAATTATATTGATCAGCAACAATGTTTATATTATGTCCAGTTAACCTAACCTAATCTAACTGCCCCATGTCCCTGTAGATATTGATGTTAGTCAAAGGTTGTGTTTATTACAGTTATTAAATAAATATCTACGAGTGGCATCTTCAGTTGCCGTTCAAAAAGTTTTTTCAGTAAGCCTGTAAACATTATGTTCAGAAAAAATATTATTGGCTAGTGGCATTTTCAACAAATATAACTTTAAATTCTCCCTTTTAAGACACTCACAAAAATATGCAAGGCCTAAGTTATATGTTTGTTCACTTACATTATCATCATTTACATTAAGTCTTGTCTTATACTTTCGTACAGCATTTTAAGCGTCCATTTTCCCTCAGTAGGTACTCACTAAGGTGTCTTGATAACCTTTGATAAGAAGTAGGAAAATGTAACGTCACATACGTAACCCTTTATAATACCTATATCCAAACACATACGAATATTTAACCATTCTACTCAGTCATAAATCAAAAGAAATCATAACGCAAAACTAAATACAGCTACATTACGGCTACTATTGGGTTTTTTTCACAAGAAATTCCTAGTAAAGCCTAGATCTGTACCAGGTGTATGGCAATGCTCACTCCCTATTCCGTAGTGGAATATTTAAAGATGTTGGATACTTCGAAACTGCAGAACAAATTATGACGCAACGTGACTTCCTATGTGTAATGTTTTCAAGAAAGGCGTGAACAGATTTTATTACTGACAACATTGGTGACATTTCCATTGGAGAGAACCCATTTCTATAAGGTATCCCATATGTTAGTGTCTGTGAAATAAAATATGTAAAACACATTACAGTTAATCCTCGCTACGTTATTTTATGTATATCTCCAGATATACGAGTCAAATCCTTAACTTGTGCTGTGAAATCACTGATTTCCATTGTTAAGTATCAATATATTTTGAATATCCTTCTCTTAAAATGGATAATCGGACAGGAGCCTCACAAAATTCACTTAATAATTGTCACAGAAATTTAAAAAACATATCTTGTTCTTCCGAAGATAGACACGGGTCCAATGAAGGCCAGCCGTTAGTACAAAAGCCTAATAAATTCGATTTATCTGCAGAGTGTCATTCAAGGTTCAACTTTGTAACCGTTATTCTTGTGTTTTTATTTGCTACTTGAATAAAGTCAAAGGCGACGATGAATAAACTTTGTGATTTGTTGCTGTTCAGAATTGTTTCTTAGTTATTAATAGCTTTGTCTCAAATGAGAAAATGAATGAATGTGAGAATCCTTTACGGGACACTTCAGTTTAGTGTTCGAAGAACTCAGTAACGTTCCGGTACAGGTAACATTTATAACAATATTTAATTTTAATACATTATTTACGTGACTGTACAGCGGGAAGTATTCGTTAATCCCATTAGCAACCACGTAAGACATTTAGGATTTTCCGACTAACGTTAGTTACGGATGATATATTCCCTGTCAACAAATTTAGGATGTTTTTTATTGTTGCCGGTCTGGGCTATGATGCGTTACAAATCAAAAATGATGCACTGCTGCTCAGCAACAGAATTTTAAATATTGACGATGTGTCTGCGACCAAACCAGATGGATATTTAAATAACATTACAGATATTATAATTTATTATAATATTGCCAAATAATTGCCAGACATACAATATAAGAGAGCATTCGTCTTTCTTATGCGGTCCTACAATTAATTCGAAGAAAACAGCAGTTACACATTTCCTTGAGATTTTGCGTGAAATTTAAGAGCACAGAAGGTTTGATAAGCATATTTGTAATATGCGTAGATTATGTAACACGTTACAGCAGACGAGATTAGCACAAGGTAAGTGATAATGCTGCATATATATATCTACTGGATTATTGTCTCCGAATCTGTTGACATTGGACTCAATGACTTTAAAAGCAAACTTTTAAAGACGACATGGAGTTGCTGCCACGATGAGCTTGAGAATGACCAAGTAACGAATGAAATAGAAAAGTATAAATTTATTAGCTAATAATTTTAAAAAATATGTAATGTAACTAAGGTATACGGTAACACTATATCAAAAAGCAATAAATAAAACTATTAAAAAAATTAATAAAAATATTTGTATCACACTAACAGTATGACGAGAGTCATCGGAAGGAGATATGTACTTAGTACTCACATGCATCGGGGTTTCAAAAAATTCATTTTTATTTGAGCAACTACATAAGAATAACGTTTCTATGGGCGCTATGGGTTATAATAAACATCACGTTATAACGGCCGGCAACGCTGATAGCTCTTTCAATAAAAAGTAAGTGCTTTCATGACTGCTACAACTCAAGAAAGGTTAGTTAGTCCATCCATGAACCGTGTTAAGTTGGCGGAAATTTCTAGTAACATTAAAATTCTGCGGATACATTTGAGGAAGGCACGCGGAAAGACGAGGACACCCACACGTCCTCACTCCGCTGTATGAATCTTTTATTACCACCGGAAAATGGACTTTTCCTCATTATGATACTCGTTCCACTATATTCTAAAATATTTCACAATTACTACGTTTTATTTACAATACCTACTTATATTTCTATTTTATGTTAATTGTTTCTCATTGTAATCATACAATACTGGAAGGGATATTTACCTAAACTTTGTGCTGTAAATAGTATCACTTATTAAATAGCCAGTCACTATAATACATAGACAATGGTGCATAAATCGTTTGTCTATATTTTGAAATGTTGGATTGTGAGTTCTTTGTTGATTGAGTTGAATGCGCAACTGCCGATAAAGAGCTCGTGGGTTCGTTCCTAACGTTGATAAAATTACTTTCGAGTTTTTCTAATACAAAATTCTTATTAGTAGCGCGTAATCTGGATTTGTGCCGGTTGTACGACAATAGATCCACCCCATATTCCACTGTGGGACGTGCAACACAGCGGTTGAATTATGGGAGTGTACTGCACTCCTGTGCCTATACCTTCTGTGAAATACAGGCGCGATGTTATGTTATACGCATAAATGTTGATCAACGTAACATCAAAGCATAAGGAATAACAAAATACATAAATGTCGTGTAAAAGAGACAGAATAGGACGTACACAGGTAAAGAGACATACAGTATATCACTAAAGTAAATACAGCGTTGGCCTCAACGGTTTGATCGTGATTTCAAAATTAGGTCTTTAATTAGATATGTCGCTTGTCGCACCAACTTGCACGTACGTAACAAAAATAATACAAACATATTAAACTATAACGCAAATTTGTTCTTACTGTACTTGAAATGTAGTTTCCAAATCTGCTGTCTTTGTGATATATTTAAATAACACATTTTGTATAAATACACAATTTAAAGACCCTAATAGTTGTATATCAAGTGGCTGTAAGAGGGAATGTGCACTGCTCAAGACATGTTTTAAGAAATTGATATAGGTACATAAGGAGATACATGTGTAATTTCTCTGTAGTTATTATAGTACAAGCCCTACCTAGCGCTTTTAATAATACGCCCACAGGCGGAGTTACCCCAATGTATTATTATTATTGAATGGATCTTTTGGAAGACCTATAAAACAAACGTTTATGAAATTCCCCGCAGTTCACATCGCAAAATACCAAGGCATGGCTATATTATTCAAAAATGCTAAAGATATGATGACAATGATCTGTGTGTATGAAAAGAGTGATGGAAATTGAAGCATTACATCAATATTTCGAATTGAATGCTCTTAATCTACCCCGCAAATATCCGGGTATGACGATAGAACAATGGCCATACAAATGTCAAGGAACTTAGTAATATTCAATACTGTGAGCGCCACTTTTAAGTTACATGTAGATACTATATTAAAAACAATAGTTAAGTATGATTTTTAGATATATTGTTGACTTCAAGAGTTAATAGTGTCGATACCTTACCACCACTTGGAATGTAGTCATTAGACAACGATGACTGATTTAAAACTGACTACAGTACAACTTACTTATTTTACACAACACATATTCTATGAAGTGTATAATTTTGCATATAAACGTAATAAATATATGTATATGCTGGTAATCCCTTATGTTCTTCTCCTTTTTAAGCGTCCATGTTTTTTAACGAATAGTACTATGAAAAATAACGTAAAATAGAATCGACGCTGATTTTAATTGACCACTACAATTATGTATTTAATTTTAAGATTTATAACAAAGAAATTAAGGCGTTCACCTACATAGGTCCGAGTGATTTTGATTAGAACAGCTGAAGTAAGTTCCCGAGATGAGCTGTATATTTAATATATGTTACATTGAATCGCTTGATACATAAAGTTACTAGATGTACATGTATCGTGTTTCATTTTATTGGGCGCTTCTATATTGAGAGTGCCTTAACTGCCTTGTTGATCGAGTTCACTGCTAGCGCGCTACAAGAGGTGCTATGTTAGATTCCGGATCAGGTATTATCGAGCATTTCTAACGTGAAATTCCTATAGTTCAGTGTCTGGATTTGTGTCCGGTGTTTGGCAACAAGATAGCTACTTAAACTTAAGATTGTGTCTTAATTCGCCTTCCTAGGTTCCATCTCTACATGACTAATTTCGTCATGGCACATCATTGTACCACAAATTCAATGTACAAAATATAAGTATATAGGAACTAGTAATAACGTATATCTATAAGAACTTGTTATTAAAATCTAATACTATACATATACAATTAAAAATACCAAATCTCAGAGCTCTACAGCCTCTTGGTAACGAACTATAAATTATTGATACGACATATACAAAAGAGTTGTCTTATATAGGCTGAATAATATGACAGAAAACTACAAGTTAAAGTAATCGGTTACATTTATGAGTAAGCAACAAAGCAAATGAAACGTTTACCGAAGAAGTAATGTATCCTAAATTACACAAATTCACGAATTTTAAACGCAACTACGAGTGTTATTACGTATTTAATTCATGCTCGGCGTTGACATTCATTCTTGCTAATTTATTACGTAGAAACCGCAAATAAAGCCGAAAAGCTGAGATTTTAAAGATATAACATGTACTTATCACGTGAAAGGAGTAATAAATAGTATTTCATGGTGCGTGGTTTTACACTGAATGACGATTCTCTAGCAACTCGCTTTTCCTTTCATACTTTGTTCTTAAATAAAATTAAAATTTCAAAGAATCGTTGTCATTATTTAAAAATGCTAGGTGTAGTTTTATATCGTTTAAATAAACGAAATAGCCTACCTTCTACCATTTGTGCATACCTACTTAAAGCCTACCTTCTTCGTCCATTCATTCGTTCGGTTGTTCGCTCGCTCTTTCGTTCGCTCCTTCGTTCGTTTATTTAAGTAGGAATGTCAATTGACATACAATAACAACTTTTACATATTCGAGTTATTCAGTTAAAAAGATTTTAAATCCAATATTTGAAACAATTTTAAATAAAACTTACAAAAATTAACCAAATGTCACGGACCAACATATTGTGTCCAGATACCATCTGTCTTAACCCGCATCTAGAACAGGCGTGTTACAAAAAGGAAAGGAAACAGATTCGCCAATTCAGAAGATAATTTAACGATACCCAAATCTTCGAAAATATTAAAATGAGTAATGAATACAAGGATCGGAACCATAACCACGGTCCTCATTTTAAACCTGATGAATTATTATTTCATCTACCCGACTAGGCCCGTATGGAACAGGTATTGTTTGACGTACATGAGTGCTTTAGTAATAACGATTACATGTTAACAGCGGGATTAGTGGCTCATAAAGTTGTTTCAATGAGTGGTGTTTAATATCCATAATATTCAGTTACTTGTAAAGGCTCATAATAATTAAGTCCTAATCCCATTAAGTTGAAGCTTTCTCTGGCATTCGTAAAAAATAGAACATCACTTCCCGTGTAAGGGAGAGCTGTGATATATTTTCTTCTAATTTTTATCGTCTGATTCTTCTATTCCATTTTTACGAATCTGCTATTCCACATTTTTAAGCTTTTTCCATTTCAGTAATTATTAATACTACACTATCTGCGTTTCACATCACCTCTTATTACATCTACTTTATTTCAATAAACAATTCAAAATACCTCTTTTCTATAATTCCCATATAGGTAGGTACTTACTCTATATTTTTCCTGAAGGTTTAGCCGATTTTCCTCACAAATATTTGATAGCTAGATTTATATGACACGAGTATTTTGTTGATAAGTATTCCAGATGTGGCCCTAAGTGTTGAACTTGGCAGTGACTCGGCCTCCAACCATTGTGCAGAGCCGATTCTATTGGCACAATGTCGTAAATCGACTTTATGTCCGTTTAATGGTAATCAGACTATAATGTCGCCGCTCCTCCTTTTCAAGCGCACTATAAAAATCGTTCAATGGATGCTGTTAAGTATGAAAAACCACTAATGACTTCCGTAACCGCAGTTGAACCTGGCTAAGTCTTCATTAGATATGTTTTTTTAACTTCATAGTCCACTAAACGCGTGTTGGAATGTTCTGGAATATAACCAAGGGACGCTTTACCTGCGCTGCCTGTCTACCCTGGGTAACTCAATTTTTCTGAATGTTTTGTTATAATTTGTTAAAATTGCGCTACCGGATAAGCCCTAGCCAAATTTATATAATTGAGGTGATCTAAATATTAAACAAACTTACCCTCTTTGCAAAGTACTTTATTGTCAATTAAAAAGTAATGACTAAAGCGATTTCTCGCTAGACTGATTTAATAGTTTTTAGCTGTTCGTTAGGTTACACTCCCTCAGAAATACGAGGTCCTCCGTTAATAAAACGTATCTTGTATCTTGATCCCATCTATGTACAAGTTATTACCATACAAAATTCCATAAAAAGGGTTATTAGTTTTGCGTGCCTAGCGAATAAAGTGACAAATATACCAAAAATAATCGTTTGTAGTCCGTAAAAAAAAAACACAAAAAAAAGTATTCATATACACAGATATTTAATTCTCATGTATTGATTTCATCATATTGGATTATTTGACTGTGGGAGTTCCACCGCCGAACCCATTTCCACATTGATTCAGCGGTCCATATTGTAATAGCCCAGTGTCATACATATACTCGTAGTAAACTGACAAAACTAACTTCCCAACTTTAAGGTCATCATTTAAAGTACTATTTTCATTTTTATATTCCTATTTCCTTGATGAAGGCGAAATCGTTAGGCCTCCTGAGGGTGTTAGTTACAGAAATAGTTTAATTTTTAAAACTACGTCACTAATTTTTAAAAAAGGAACCGAAGGCGGTTTTTACGTAAATATGACCGTAGCAAAATAAGCATAAATATAGAGCTAGCTTTGGACCTAAAATAATCCCGTAGATAGTATTCTTTATTAATGATTGAAACTGCCAGTTGCATATGATTGAATATATAAATCAAATGCATATGTATTCGAACATATAAGTACAAGAGATATAAAATCCTTATATATACGTAAAATTTATTACGTCACTAAACGTTCTTGTATATATTGATACCTAGCCGAGACCTTAATATTAGTGATCATTTAAAAAGTATTCAATAAATAGGTCCTATCATATATTATTTTATAAGATCTAGTTTTTCTATACTTTTACCGTTTTTTTATTTAATAGTACTTGATAACCATAACATTTTTACATACGGTTGTTATTTTGTAAAATCAAGTAGATACAAAAAATCGTCCTCATTGTCCCCAACATTATCAACCCTTCTTATCGTTCCAAAATTGTACACGAATATCCTGTTAGAGATGAGAAGGATATTTTCTAAATAAGTGTTAGCAGCCGACTATTTATTTAATTACATAAGGAAACCTAGAAACATCATCGAAATGTCTAATGTAACTGTTTATGTTAATCGCCTGTTATATTATATTGAGTTCGGTTGAATCAGAACTTCAATTACTAAGAGAATCGTTTAAAAGTTGTTCGAATGTCAACGATCGTCATCATTCAATATGCTATCGTCATCATAGTCATGATAACCGTGAATGATTGTCATGACTGTACTGTAACACGTTATGTTACGCTACTTTATGATGTGTTAGCAATTTTTATACTTCCTTACAATGATCCTAATTAGAATTTCATGTCCAACAAGCATGTGTCCTCGTCTACAATTATTACGTTTAGATATCGCTCTAAATATTTTTATTAGACACGAAACTAAAACATTCCTGTTTCCGATACTTTATTATTCTACTATTTATTATATTATTTATTATACCAACACACTAACCCTTAATTATTAATTCATTCTTATTAATTAATTTAACTTATTATTAATTTAACCTTTCAATTTGTTAACATAACAATAAACAAGTTCGTTGAACTTTATCTGATTTTTATTCGTTAAATAGACTGCATTAGAACGACATTGCGATACTTGACTTTTCTTTCAAGCGATTTACGAAATTCAATGTAGTGTTGGAACGAAATATTTTGTGGCATACAACCGATAGTGCAGAGTGAAATACAGAACAGAAAAAAAAACAAATTATCCAATTTGTGTTGGATCGAGCATAAAATTGTTCACAGTAAAAAGTCCGTTGAGTACCTAATTAATGCCCTATATATAGTTTTTGTCGTGAGTCCGAGATTATTCAAATAACATTGTCAACACTCACGAACTGATCGTGAAGTTCTTACAATGTAGATATTACAGCCTTGTTAATTGTAAAATTAAATATAGCGATACAATTGACTAAGTTGGTCGCTACATTGAACATTTAAAATTTAATTTCTTTATTAAGAAATTGCTTTTTCTAACATAGTCATAACAATTGGGTCGATAGTCTTGTGGATTTTAATTAGTTTAACCGGGTCGACTAGAGGATTAATTAAAGTCAATTACTCGTATAACCATAACAAAATCTACCTGTTTTATATTCATATTGTTTATATTAAATAGATCAACTTATTTGATTTGTGTTGAAAAAAACTATTATATTAATTATTTATTAATAATAATGTTACAAAGCGGAAATGTGACAATTAAATTCAAAGTTAAATAGTTATAGACGGAAACGTAACGGTAGCTACGTAATGTGAAATCTAAACTGAGGATGAAATTGTACCTGTCATTAGTCATGATGCATTCCTATGCTTAATCAGTAAACTTAGAATATCATGTATCCGCGTGCAAACACTGTAAAAACACCGGAATAATGGTTTAAGTATTTTATGAGAATGTTTCATAATTTCAGAAAGAATTAGATATGTATACAAATAGATATTATGACTACATAAAGGTATACATGTTTAAGTTCTTAATATAGCTTTATTTGTATTTTATGAGAATGTTTCATAATTTCAGAAAGAATTAGATATGAATACAAATAGATATTATGACTACATAAAGGTATACATGTTTAAGTTCTTAATATAGCTTTATTTGTAGCTAGGTACTGTATTGATAATATCTAATGTTATCAAACGTTGTTCTACGTGAAGTGCTCTCAAATCGACGTTCCATAAGTTTCGAGATAAATAATTAAGTGTGTTTCGTGTAAATTGCTATCAGATTTCAAATTATCATGTTTGGAGGTCCTTTCCAAGTGTTAATCACGGCCGAGGGTCGGGATGTTACGTGTAGAATTACACAAAACAATTAACAGACACGAACGCGTAGGATTTTTTTAAAAATATAGGGACCCTTAGTACTATGAAAACGTAAGTAACTTTATCCTTTTACCGAGAACTGTTTAAGTTACTGAAGTTGTTGAGCAAACATTTGATCAAATTCAAATACATGTACCTATTTTTATTATTTTAGATGTGAATCTTTTATCCTTCCTAGTTATATTCCTTCTAAATTGCATTCCTTCTAAATTGCATTCCTTCTAAATTGTATACATTCTAAATTGTATTCCCTCTAAATTGTATTCCAGTTAAATTGTATTGCAACAAATAAAATGTAGCTATTGCGTGTTAACATGTCATTTATTTAAAACTTCAAGTTAATGTTAATAAACGGAGAATTTAATACACTGAACTATAACTGTTATAATTACGTAGCTCATATTCACCCACAGTTAAAAATTTATTAATTTTAATTTAATGAAAAAATTAAGTATTGTTTTTAAGTTATGACTCAGCGATACCCGTTAAATTAACATTTATAATTTACGAAACCACAATACTTACAGTAATTTCAAAGCGCATGTCTTACGGTTTCCAGATCTCCTATACGAAAATTACATCCCGGACGATCCAGACAAACAAGACACGATACTACGCAAACTTTCTGACTACTGCGGCAAGTCGATGTTCAACTACACTACTGAGGATGCGGAGCCACCTATCAAATGGGACTTCTACCATTCCTTCTTCTTCTCTTACACCGTCGTCAGTACAATCGGTAAGATCAGATACTTATGTAGACTCTTGTATACTTTTTGCTTACATATATCATACAGTACTATAGGTATAATAAGTTCCGCTAATAGCCATCTGTCTGGGAATTGAAACTAGCAATGACTGTGTAAGTGTTGCATTGCACTGCCTAGATGCAGATATAGAATGTGTTAGTCAGACAATTACGATGGAATAGCAAATAACGGATACGTCAAGCTATCTGTTTATGTCTTCCACTATGATGTATTATTAAATACTCGTGTACACAAAAAAGCAAAAACTAAATTAGATGCAGTGTTATTACAGAGCCAAACTTATTGTACACATTTGATTATTTATTGAAGTGAAACTTCTTTAGGCGCATGAGGGTAAAATTTTTACAGATGAAACGTCACGCCGGTATGCAACGG
>DWME01004909.1:0-15640 GCA_018244795.1 Parelbella ahira ahira | reverse complement strand
GGGACTTAAACATAACTGGTGAAACGTGGGAGTGTACCACACTCCTCTGCCTACCCCTTCGGGGATTACAGGCGTGATGTCACGTTTTTTTAAGTAAAATAGAACTTAAGTAAGTTACTATAAAGTCTTATTTCAGATTCCAAGTGTTCTGTGACGTCGCTCGAGCATCGTCTTGCCATAAAACAGTTTAAATGTATTTTTTTTGTTATCTATGCAAGACGAAGCATTTTTGCTGCGGATTGCGAATAATTGTAACTCCCTCCCCTCGTCCATTTTCCCGATTCGCATAACCTGGAACCATTCACGACAAAAGTGAACAGGCATTTTCTAGGCGAGCATGCTACATCCTAGGCTGCATCTCGCTTTCCATCAGGTGCGATTGCAGTCAACCGCGTGCCTATTGTTAAATAAAAAAGACTGTTCAAATATGCTGAAGTTCTATTTAAAATACGATAAAAATATTTTCTGATCTCCGAACCGATTTATTCTAAAGGACCCTTGTTAAGACGTAGTTATTTTGTAGGTAACATCCATGGCTATATACCTACATATACATCTCTTACCGGGAGACAACCTGTTCTTCTGTCGTCATTTTCAAGTAAAAATCTTGGCGCTCTGCGTAAATGACGCTGTTCATGTGCAAGTAATGGAAGCAATTGGCTCAGTATTCCACTGCGTTACTCTACAAGTTATGTTCTTCGACGGAACGTCACGAGTCCTCTTAAGAATGATTTATGACTGCGAGTAATCACTGTGCGTAATACGTAGCATTAAATAAATGTGTGTTGACTCGTTCATTTAAGTTCGCCGTCGTTATAATGACATGAAAAAGTGGTGTTAAGTATTACGCGTGAGGGGGAGGGGGGGGGGAGTAGCCTCTCGACGGAGTTGAGAATGATAATTATAAAGTTACCTTTTAGTCCAACACTGCGTCAGTAACCGCAATTTTCTTCCACAGCTCTTATATGTTAATCATAAGAGCCGAACCTTATAGAAATCCATAGTCATAAGAGTAGGTACATTCGGTCAATAATGTTCAATTATTCGGAGGATTTGTAAAATCCTTGAGACACAGATGTGCAATTACGGCACATGCCTGTACGTTCCACTAGTATGGTTCTACGAGGCTGGAGTGACAGAATAAATTGACAGAATAAGTATTTTTACAGAGTAGCCATCAGACGGGAATGACGGTTAACACTACGAGCGAACGATTTGAAGTGAACATACGAACGAATTGAACGTTGGAACGAATAGATTGAGTTCTATTGAGAAAAAATACATTCGCTATAGAGAACGGACGGGGATTGAACTACACTTTGATATTAAATAAATTGGATTATGGCTGTTGAAGCAGATGATACTCGTAACATTTGCTTTGAAAATATTATTCAGAGTTCAGAATTTTCTGATTTTCTTCGGAGTTAAAACTACTGTATATCTAAAAGTGGATTAATATATAGTCAAATATGTTGTAATATTTATATATAATATTTAAAAGCAAAAATGTTTCTATTGTCAAACACAATAAAACATTTCGTGGTAAATAGATTAGTTCCGTTTCTTGCGCCTCACAAAAACCAGTCAGATTATCGCGATGAAAGCGATTTATTGCTGTCTCATAACAGCGTTTTGAATGTCGCAGCTACTCTCCCTTTCTAACACAATTCAAATACGCAAGAAGAAACGAGACAAAAGACACTACGCATAAAACTTTGCCATTGACCGTTTATGACTAGGAGGTTAATTTGCGAGCACAACGTTGCTTCAACATAATGTTTTATTTCTTTGCAAAACGAATTATGTTCGTAACAAATACTCTAACTTGATAAATTGTTTTGCTGCGATAGAAAAAACTGTCATGGCATTTATGAACCCCCGCGGAGCGACAAAAACTTTTAATTATTGACCGAGTTTCTGTTCAAGTAGCGAGGACAGTGGCTTTGTGGCCCGCGGCCCGTGGCCTGTGGCTCTGGAGTTAGAGACAACTTTTTATGTCTATATGATTATGTAATTTGTCTGTTTACAACCTACATCTGTAGAAAAATATTACTAAAAACATCTGGGGAATCGATTAAGTGTTACAAACAATATGATCGGTTAGTAGAATATTACCTTAGTGAAAGATTTTGCGAGTTTAATTCCAAAACTTGTAAAGTACCAAATAAAACGTGTCAATCAGTGTTTTCTGATTGAAGGGCTGACATTATCTTTGATTTCGAATTAATACCATGCCTCTGCAGTTGTATTCACATTTGTAAATTGTGACGTTAAATTAATCACTATCAGCCTAACTCAGTTCACCGCTGGACATAGGCCTCCTCCAATGAGCACCATAACGCCAAGTTCCATTAAAAAAACATTAAATTCCTATAGTTTAATTATTGCTAGCCATTGAAAACATATGGAATGAGTGCACCCGAGATAGACACGAACACACCAGTGATATTGACCACGGACATTCAGCCAGTGGAGAGCCGACCGCATCCTGCGCTCATTTATCTTTAGGATCGTTCGCAATTTGTTACCGCATCGGACTACGGGAGGGTCTTCGAGTCCTATTCCTATTGAACATAAATCTTTACGCAGCACACATTCCCGTCTATTTTTGAACCTTGAAATAATTTAAAGGCCGTGTTTTCAGTTTTCAGCTTATATTATTTCAATATAATATTTAACTTATGTACTCGTATATTATGACTGCCTCGTTGGTCAAGTGGTTGCAAGCGCGACTGCTGAGGTCCTGGGTGCAAATTCCAAGTCGGGCACTATTCGATTTTTCTAAAATAGAATTTCTAGTAGTGACTTGGAGTCTGGAGTTGAGCCAGGTGTATGGCAATAGGCTCACCACCTATTACACGGGACTTAAACGTAACTGGTGGAACGTGTGAGTGTACTACACTCTTCTGCCTATCCCTTCAGGGATTACAGGCGTGATGTTACGTAACTTATATTATTTCAAATTAGGCATCAAGTAGCCCATTATCCTGCCTCAAGTTTCGAAACCTATGCCCCAACTATGTAAATAAATGTGGGGGAATTGCTCCAAGTGTGTAAGTATAGAGCTATTTGCTCAACTCAACTTAACTCATTGCTCCGTGCTTACCCCGTAAGGAACTCGACACGATGATAATAGCAAAACAACAATAATATATGCCTCAAACACTATTAATGTTACCAATTAGACCACCGCACAAGCGGCAGGTGATCGCTTCACGTGTACCGGACAAAAACTGACATGTCTTACGTAACAATCTTATCAATAGAACAGCCGTCATTTACTCGTCGGAGAGCATACATTATCCGCAGTAAAACATGTCACAACATAAATCTATTGAAACAATTTCCTTTAGAACCCGTCGGATACAACAATGTTGGCATAGCGAACACTCCATACCTACGACCACTCATACCTACTTCAATACCATCTATTGACATTTAAAAACACCTCGAAGTTTTATCTCCGTTCGGTGGGACGTTCAAGCAACTTTCAACCGAATTACACAGTACATAAGCGCTGCATATGAATACTTGACAGAATGCGATGACCACAAATTTGTCACGGTGGTCGAAGGTGTGTTCAACGTTCAGGAAAATCGGGGTGGGACAGTACTATTGAAAGTTGGTGTTGAGTTGCCCATGACAATGTAACCATAGATTTTATGACTATTTACAGGACAGAAATATGTTAATATACAAATATTAAAATATCCTACATAAAAGATAAAGGGAGTTGTTATACATTCGTAAACGTTAAAACATTAAAACATATGCTATAAATAAACGACGTCTAAAAATCTCTCCATCGAAACTCACAGTGTAGCTATTTCTAAGAATCAGAGAATGTCTGAGACTCTGACCACATACCATGAGATACCATGTTTAATTAGGGCATCCTTTATCTTTAAAAGGAAATTTGCTACGTTTATTCCTATTCCATGGGACATAAACATAACTGGTGAAACGTGGGAGTGTAGGTACTACACTCCTCTGCCCACCCCTCCGGGGATTACAGGCGTACAGTTGCGTTCTTTTTCTACATTTATTTCTTAACTGCGACGGAAATTTATTTATCCATGAGTAAAATTAGTTTGTCGGACTGTCCGTCTCCATTTCCGTCGTATATACAATCACCCCCATTGTTCTTTGTTCAGTACTCGTTAATAAAATTCCTCCAATGTTTGCACGAGCGCTCACCCTGAGCAAACACCGCAGGTAAATACACGAAATAATGCTCCGTGACACCACAACACTCCTTATTCTAACAGCATAGGGGTGCAATTAGCCTGGACAGTGCGTTCTAAAGTTTGTCAGAGCTAACTCGAATTCGTGTCCAAGTTGTTAGGGGCTTGCAACACGGAGCGCTGATGGAACTTACTGCACACGTACGCGGCCTGGACGAGAGCGTAAGTTTAACAATAGCCTGCCAAATTAACGAACTGTATTTAATAATCAACGTCTGTTTGATATTGATTTAGTCCCAACTCACACAATAATGGAAACAGAACTTTTGATAGTTATATAAGATAAAACTTTAATAACTGTAGTATTTGAACGTTGTTCTCTCATAAAACTTTAGTAACTATAGTTTTTGAACTTTGTACTCTCAAAGTATTGTTTAGTTTAGTGCTGGGCGATGCCTTTTAATAAGATAATACAGTGAGCAAGACATTGAATAATCGTTTAGAATAGAGTCCCAGGAATATTTCTGTTATTTAAATGAAGTAGAATCCTATTTACCAACAACGTCACTCCGATCCTCTCGGAAGATTCCGTTGAGTGGGAATTGCAAATAACTTTCCTATCGTCAAGCGAAGTTTCAATCATCTGGTCGTTGCCCGAATAGTATCTCCAGTAATAAAAAGATTATTAGTTTTAGTTGTGTCCTTAGGCCGACGACACGATGAATACAGCTGAATTTTGTCTGGAAATATTGGAGGAATAACAATGTCAATGAAAACCGAGTATAACATATACTAGTGGATTGCAATAGTGGGTTGTAAATACTGTAAATTACAACAAACCTACTATTTGAGCTACTGAGCAAGTCCTGGAAGACTATATTATTATGATATCATAGATTACTATGATCTGTGCCCGGTGTATGCCCGGTGTACTAAAACGTTACTGGTGAAACGTGGGAGTGTACTACACTCCTCTGCCTAACCCTTGGGGCATTATAGGCGTGATGTTGCGTTTTATGAATCAGCCTTCATGGAAGCCTACGAAGGCTCCACGTGGTCGCTATCCCGTATAACGTGACGCAGAGGCGTCGGCTGCGTAAATAATAATCATGGGCGGTGCAGTCCGTTCTTGATGATGTTTACACGCCGGTGTGTGTGGCTCGCTTGATAGGGCTTTTATTTTTTACGGGCTACAGCCACTCTGACACGATGTTTTCTAACGAACTCTTGTTTCTGTCGAAACGCTTGATCCTCTTCTAGATAAACGTTATACTCGGAGCCGGTAACCGTCTGAGTGCACTGGCCAAAGGCATATATTGTGGCGTGTTTAATGTTTGTTTTTATTATAGAAACAGCAATGTAATTGTTCATTAACATTATCCGCGGTGGACAATGTTAGGCCATGACGGAATACACTGCGGCTACATGAAACTAATATTATATGTATGTTCATGTTCTAATCATTTACATGTTCTGAAGAAAGAGAACCACGACTCCTCGCATAACAATAGAGAAGTCTACTCTCCTGTTATACAAGTAGTAGTAACAGATTGTCTGGATAGTAGCCGTCGCAGTGTGCAGGTCATATGTATTTACAAGGAGACAGTTGCGTACACAACTTTAAAGAACACTTAAATTATACTTTGCCGACGCGGGCCCCCTCAAAAGACTCCCTAGGATATATCTTACTTCTATATGGAGCACAGCAACATGTCTGGATTTGTGCACGATATATATCAATAAGCTCATTCGTAGCGGGAGTACTACACCAATCAGCCTATCTTCGGAGAAAAATACACCTAATGTTATACTTCCTGACCGTAATACATATTTCTCTTGTATCACAAACGTATTTTTTCTCAACCCATTTTCATTTCAGTGTTGGACACGGATCTCCATTCAGAATGAGATCACAGACATGGAGAGCGCTAAATCCATTAATGTCATACAAAACACGGCTTCAACTAATCTCGTACAGCAGCGGGCTGTTTGCTGCAATCGGGGTCGAACGTGAGCCCGTATATCTCATACGTCAGCTCCACACAACACAACCCACTTATCACTAATACATTATGCGCTCGTATTTATCTAAACATGTTGGAAATCGAAATCGGGGCGCATGTTTTTTTATATTAAAAGACAACGCAAACATATAAGATGACTTCGGTCAAGTGGGATGATGATCTGAGAAAGACTGCAGCCAAAGCGGAATGCGGCAAGCCGAGGAGAGGGCGCGATGGCGCGCATCAGGCAAGCCCTAAGTCCAACAGTGGTACCAAATCAAGGGTTACCAACGTAGGCAATAGATTGAAGGAACTTTTTGTCGCTACGTTTGAGGAACCCTATGTTTTTTAACCCCCCTTAAAGTAAAAAGTATGCACAAAGAGAATTATAAATGTTTAAGAAACATTTTCCGTCTGTAAGGATATTCAACACGAGATGCTCTCTGTCTACGACGTAATGGACCTGGCGTGATGGTATAGATACAATATGTTACATGAAAAATAACAATATTTTGCCAGAATTGTTATAAGAGTTATGGAGGCTTTAAAGTATTATCACCTGGAACCAATGTATTGCGAAGTACAGTTTAAAGGTGAGGCCCGTTCTAATGCTGGAAGAGTGTAAGATAAATGGCTGTATTGGAGAAGGTAACAATCGTTATACCTGTTATTAATCCAAGTTAAGACACAACTTACACTTAGGGGTCTGCAGAACCGGCGCGCGGGTATGAAGAGTGCGCTAAATTTGGACCAAGCACGACGAGTATGTAAATACATATGTATATATTTAACATGCTGTGCTCTCTGCCTACCTCGTAAGGCTTTTAACTTAATAATTAAGGTCCTAATTTTAAGAACTGTTTATTTCTTTCAGCTGCAGAACAAATCTCAGCATTTATCTTTATAATGCTTATTCGTACAAGCACTGCCTCGTGGAGTCTTAACGCGTCATTTATTAACTTCTATATATGGTTGTACATTGCTGTCACACGGAGCGTGCTTTCGGGTTCATAACCCTTCTAATTGAGGCCGAGCATGAGCTGGTATGATACACTCTATAACTAAGATCTCTACGTCTAAGATTCTTAATACATGTTTGTAGAGTACGGCAACGGAGTCGACAGGGCTGTTACATTTGTGAAACTTAATAATAATGTTCATTTGTATTAAAACTACTTCTAAGTAAAAAAATATAATTTGTCCATCTGCGGATATGACTTATAATTATGTGAACAATGAGCTCACATGCCCGCAGTGTGCGCGCTTGCGCGTTTAAACTGACTACCCTTACCTTATGTCTATTATAAAAAAACGTAACATAACGCTTGCAATCTCCAAAAGGGTAGGCAAAGGAGTGTAGTATATATTGTAAAAGAATCGAATATACAACACGCTTGTTGGGACTCGTCAGCTGTGAGCGGCTGGGCCAATTTACGTCGCAAACAAAAACCTGTACAAACCCAGACGAACATTACCAATGGTTCAAATCACCGGCGACGCAAGAAATGAGGTGTCACGTCACCCGCCATAATGAGATGAAAGAGAATTGAGGCAATTCAAATAAACATTGCCGGTAAATGTTAATAAGAAATCTTCGTTAACTTTCATTCGGTCGATACACTTCGTAGCCACTCACGTTCGTGTTGTTAAATACTAAAGTCTTTATTACAGATATACAAGTACGTATACATACCTATATATTGTATACCGTGTGTAAAAGTGAATCCAACAATTTAAAATGTTACGATCAAGGAAATTAAATATATTTAACATTCATATTCCCTAATAGAAGCTAACTTTTACACAACATTTCACATTAATAAAGCAGTTATCGTCCAGTTATGAACGTGGTCGACTGTAATGCTGGACTACAATGGCTATGTTGAATAGTAATCCTCGACTAAATAAATAACGCACAAGAATTAAGTCCAAAACTCTACAATGGTGTGGAAGTAGAGTCGAGGCGTAGGGATATTGACTTGTTAGAGTCCATCCATCAGACAGTGTCAGCGATTCATTAAACACGTTTACAGTCTCGGCTCCGCTGTCAAATGGAAAAAGGTGACTCGACATCAAGTAGTTTTTTTGACGATTGCAAGTGGCCCAGCGGGTCGCTGCAACCGTTTTTTTGTTTATTTAAAGATTTACTACATAATATGATTGTCTCGTTGGCTTAATTATCGCGAACGAGAACTCCTGGGTTCGATTGCTCGGTCAGGTAAAATTTTATTGTGTTATTTTAATTTTTAATACCAAGTTATACTGTGTAATTACTGTACACCGGGCACTGATTCAAACTGAGCTCTGGCTCAGAAGACACTATTAGAAACTTCTACTACAAAAGTCCAATAGTACCCGACCTGAGAATCGAACCCAGGATCTCTCGACCAGCAGCGCTTGCAACTACTAGATCAGCTAGGCAGTATAAACTTCGACCATAGAACATTGAGCGGTAAATATCAATAGTGAATGAATTTTCGCGTGTGTTAGTAAAACTGAGCTACAAATAGTTTTAGTTGTCGCTACATTAGCAGGTGCACGGAGATCGTGAAATGTGCGCCGCGCCCGAGCTGCTACTCTCCTCGTTACTTTGTTGCGCCATTACGGAGAGTCTAGGGGGAAACTGAAAAACATTAAATCGTGCGCATTATACTTATGTCAGTAACCGCGTAAAACAGTGATTTTAAACCAATCGGGTGATACTTACAAAGATTTTTTGTATTGGATAAACCATTATATTTGTAAAATATGCATGTATGTATTTTATTCAGTCATTCACTGTATAAAATCACATAAATAAAGAACCCAATGACTACGGTAGGCATGTTAACAAACTCAATAAAAAGTACTTTGTTTCTGTAGAACCCTTAATACAAAAAACTAAATAACAGCACAACTCTTTTATAATTTTGACAGTCAAGTTAGAAAAACCAAGAAACCTAAACGCATTAAAAGGTACCCGTAATGATGATGATAATAAAGAGAACTCATTGTGAACTAACTTTCATTAACGTTTAATGGAACTAAAAAACTGTCTAAAGTTTACCACAAAAACCACATATTTTTCTAGTAGAACTGTTTCAGGAGTGAGCATCGAGTCCATATTTGTGAAAATAAATAAAAATATTCCAGACTTCGTCGCAGCAGAGACAATTATTATGTTGTTTATAATCAAGCAATTCGAGCAGGTTTTGCGCCTTTAACAAAAAACAAAGAAATACGGGCCTTGCGCTGTTCAGCTCGCGTATGGCACTGGAATGTATGCCACGTGCGTTCCAGAGCTACCATATTTAATAAGCAATGTTTAGATAACGTCACTTTATCACTGACATAGGTAATAAAACACACTATATGGCACTTGAAGAGTTCACATGCATTCACACGAGACATTTAATTGTAAGATATGGACTTAAGAAATAAAACTAGTTATTGTTAGCATTACAGTGGAGTTGTCTGTATCATTTTTTGGTAAATGCTACAAATTCTAATACATCATCATCATCATATTTCCATCCACTGCTGGACATTGGAGTCTCCAATAGAACGCCACTGAGCTCGGTCGTCAGCTCTCCGCTGCCAGCCACTGTGTATATCGTCACTCCACGTAGCTTAAGAGTTCTCAAATTCCAATATGTCAGTTTAAATGAGTAAGTATGACAGGAACGCCACGCGTCCTCAAACTATAAAATACGTGGACTTGAATATTTAACAAACGAAAACTTAGCGCACGCTCGACACAAGCAAATATTATTTGTACCAACACTCGCCTCTTATATATTAAGATGAGTTTTCTAATCGCGAGAACCCGAACACCGTGAGTCCGTAACACACTTATGTGGCACTCGGTAATTATTTGTGTCAAGTAGTGCGCAGCGACGCTTCATCACAGATAGTTGTACACGTCCATCTGATACTTATACATGTATGCACACGTCACAATAACACTCATCATGGCTGTCATGTAAATATAAAATTGTAAATGGACAAAGGAACGATTGCACCAGGAAGTGTTAGTGGAGAACATATAGTATAGGATTCAGCTTCCCCTTTGCGAAGTGCACCTTAGAGTACATCTCTCTTCATAATATTCTGTATAAATAAAATAATAATACCCATTTGTCATTCCATAAAATAATAATAATACCCATTTTTGTCATTCCACTGTTGGAATATGGGTCTCCTCTCATAATATTCTATTGCACGTGTAACCCCATTTGACTCATTTGGTAGACTATGATATAACTATTCTCATTACCGTGAAGTGATCCAAGTCCAACAGTGATCGAAACACAAGGTAAACTTAGGCGAAACCTCGGGCTCGCTGTCATTGTCGTTATAACGCCGGACCATTAGATCGGATCGGAATGATTACTAAAATGTCCAACATTGTTTCACTATCGAATTGAGGAATTTATTTAGTTCGCTCTCAACTAATCCGTTAACATTTTCAACGGTTGTGTATTAAAGTAAACTCGACGCCGCTGTATCAAAGTATGCGCCGGCAGTGTTGTGTATATATGTAAACTTTTATTTTATTCACGCAATCATTGTAGAACAATTTAATAAACAATTTAATAAACAAAAAATTGATTAATACATCGCGGCACTTCATGCCTACTTCAATCCTCACAACTATAGATTACGAGTGAGTAATCGATCAGTACAACGATTCCAAATCGATTGCAATCGATTCTACGACGAAAGAGAAGTCATGACTATTAAGGCAAGTTACTACTGTGAGAAAAAGTTTTTTTTTATTTGGCCTGTTTCACCGGGCACTTGATGGTATGACGGTGGTCACTACTGTATATGAGCATTTGTCACGCCTGACCCACTCCTGTGACCAATTGACCATTGGTTGTCAGCTTTGAAGGCGTACTGGTGTCTTAGGGAAGACCAACTACTGAAAGAAAGGAGCGGCTGATAAGCTTCTAACTTGCAAAATCATAAAAAGAGTTGTGTCTAACTAATATTGCTTGTTAACGGAGTTTTTGGCTCAGAACTACCAATATAGATCTTACCTTCAAATATCACCATCACTTACCTTCAAATATTTTAAGGGCAAATGCTCTAAAAGACAATCGCAGAACTCTTTCCGAGTAAAATTCGAAGGAGGTTAATAATAGTATGTAGAGTCAACGCGGCTATTAGGTTCCAAACTAAACGGCCCTTGCTCTAATGTAACCAAACATGTAATAAACTACATAATATATGAGTTTCCAAACAAATCAGTATACAGATAATTTAAAGCCAGACAGACAAACACACATCACAAAAAATATATTTGTCCTGGGTGCGAATCGAGCCTACGAACCCCAACTCCGTCCTTAGTGACACTAACAAAATCAAAGGCCACAACATCATCACAGTACACTGCTCATTACGAGACATATTGCGAGCGTCAACTGTGTTTACCGCACGTTACAAATGCATTCTCAACCAGCAACTAATAACTCTGCAAATGCTATTGTATTGAACTTTTCCCGCAAAAGCAACCGCACAGCTGCTGCTATGCGGTCCACACAGGTGTTACGATAGTACATGGAGAGACCCGCCCGCATGAACACTCTCCTAGCCACGTATCTCCAGCATTATCTATGAATAACGCTGAGCTCTTTTTATCGCTTATAATTCTACAAAAAATCACGTTAGAGTTGAAAGAAAAAAACGACCCCTATCATTTTTAATAGATAATATCTGTCGTGTCCTTTGTTATTGTTTTTGTATCTTTTCCCGGCCATTCGAACTGCATTAGAGCTGTACTGCATTGGTGTACAGCGCCCGTACGCGTAAAATGGTGCAAATAAATAACGCTTGAAAATACAAAAGGACTATTGTGAGCGAGAAACAATAATTTTAAAGCAGTTGGCGAACTAATAAACACTAATAAATAAATAAAAGTTGAAATACAAATGGTTCAGACGAACTAATCGACACTATCATAATTAGGTTGCGTTAGTTTTTTACATGAAGAAGCAAGTGAACAGATAGCTATCACAAATAGCCGCTGCAGGTCTGTCTGAACCGACTAGGCTAGTGATAAGCATTATTACTCTTCGGGACCAAGATAACCTTTGGTGTGCCTGTGGACCGGCGACCGCACCCTATACAGTGACCCGAAAATGTTTAGGGTAATATTATTTTTATTATTATATGATAGGCTAGCGAACTGCCGCGGTCTTATCTGATAGAAAGATTTGATTGCTTTTTAATAGAGATAGGTACAGCAATTGAACTTCTCAATCCGAACCCATATCTGTTCTACCACCTACCAAACAGTTAATTAAAAGTGAAATTATATTAAGTTTCATTATAATAGGAGAGAAGTATCATGGTACAAAGCGGTAGGAAACGATGTTCGTGATGCATTTTGGTTGCATTACGAAAAGTTAAATCTCGCAGCATTAAGATAAAGTAAGGTGTGCTTTGTTTAACTTTGTTTAAGGGTTTGACAGCAAACCCGCATTTTTACATATTTTTTACATTTTTAACCTTGTCCAGTAACCTAACATAAAATTTTTCAGCAAAGTTAAAATCGGTAAGAGTTCTCATTATTGTACCAATTACATTCACTTGTTACGAAAATATAGCATTTATTGCATATAGATAGGTACTGCGTATTTCTATTTCTTCTCCCTTCCCCCTTTAACCATGTATAATTTCCGAAAATAATTTCCACCTAAAATCCCCGTTTCCTGTAACTGGATAGTCGCTCCATGCCGACACAGTGTGCGGTCACCCCGTCCCAATTACCAGGCGCATTTAATTACGTTTTTGCGGGAACGTCATGACACGTCGCGCGAGCTGATCGATGCACTGCGACAGGCTTGGCGGGGACAGACAATAATTCTAAAAATTCATTTCTGCAAAGATGAATACATAGTTTAGGGAAGCGTAAAAAAAAAATTTTTAAAAGATTTCTCAGCTGCCATATCCAGCAAACGGAAGTATTATGAGCATCTATTTATGCAGAAATGAACAATGAATTGAATTGTTAAGTAATCAATCGTTTCCTCTTACCTGTTGTTTTTTTTGTATTCAAATGGGTTTGGTGGGTAATATAATCATGTTTTGAATAGAAAATGTAATACCTACTTACGGTAATGAAAGGAGACAGAATTAATAACACAGATGTTATCCTATTCAAAATATCATTAAAAACAGAGAACTATGAATGAGTTGCGTGCATTTATAATACTTTTTGCACGTTTTGTAAACAATAATTTCAACATTAATAAAATGAAGCATTCAATATGTAATAAGTTTAAAAATACACAGTATAAACAATATTAAGTTTATATTTACATACATAGAACGTTTATGAAGTAAAAATTTATTCAACAGACTTTGTGGATAAAAATAGCTTATAATTTTTAGACGAAATAGGTACTGTTTGCAAAACTCTTGCTAACGTTATAAATTGAAAAGTAAATCTGTTCACGTCTGTGTGTCACGTTTTCACTTTAAACTCCGATACTGATAACTGAATATGGAGATTATTTAAACTGTACAGGAAAACTTAGGCTAGTAAAATATCCATAAGAAAAATACTATTTTATCACCGACGAGCATTTCTATTTGTGTAATATATTGTCGATTGTTACAACTTTGTTTTTCGTTACGTGAGTAGTTATTTCCCCACCGATCCCCTTTTGATAGTACATAAATACCAGACATTAAGCCCAGAATAAATGATGTACTGTACACTGTTACAGAAAATTTTTTTTTCTTCTAACCGATGAGTCGCTCGCGGCTTAGTAAATGAAATTGTTATTCTGTGTACTTAATTTAAATATTCCCTGAGGAATACGCTGATAGAGATATGACGCAAAGTTTAAAGTTCTGCCAATAAATTGCAGATCAAATGTATAAAAACACAATTAGAAGTAATACTCAAAGGAATAGCATCGTTGATTCCCAATATTTCTACATTATTTTAGTAATGTCCTTTGACCGTGTCTAATGTTTTCATCGAGCTTTCTAAATTGCTAAACTATTGACAGTTATCGGTCACGTCACGGGCAGATACGTATTGTTGCAGTTCACTAATATTTTAATTAAACCACTGTGGAACGTTGGCAAGCAAATATTATTTATTTATTTAGATAACCGCTAATAAAACCCTCATCAATTCCATCGGAAAATACTTGTTATAAAAATGATTAAAATGTATCTTCATTCCATACCATACCCGTGACACTGACATGGCCCTCTTACAGATGAAGAAAAGAACAAACTTACAACACGGTCAAAAACTCAGTATAATTTGTGTTGCATTTTCGTTAAAGAAAGTCAGATTTTAGAATGTATGCAATCGTAGTACGCAGCCGTGAGATCGATCGATGGAACGCCGAAATACATGACACGAATGGAGAATGACACGCTTGAGCCAAATATTCTACATCGCCTACAAATGTTGCCTCCAACCAAGTTACTACGAAACGCTGTGGAGGTGCAATTTACCCGAAAATTTCTAAGCAATAAATAATGTCAAACGGATCATAAACACGCGAGTTTATAATCGAATCGCTTCGTCTGCACGCATGCACCCGCCGTGCACTGTTCTTAATAGGTTTTTGGGATTTTTTTTCATAGAAACCTTTATGTACACTATTAACATAAGCCAAGCTTTGATCAAAGATAGGGACGTTCAACACAATCCATAAGCCACTATTAAATATATTATAAATCTTTTTAAGTAAGTAATATGGGAATATTTTGTTCGTAACTCATTTAAAATTATATTTTGTTTGCTTGTTAATTTTCCGAACGGTCGATTTTCCACTATATTAACGGCCAATTTCTTTTTGTTATATACTTAAATATACAATCAATAAGCAATCGCGACAAACTTAGAAGCTGATCAATATAGCACCTCGACTTTGGCCACAGTTGCATCGCCGGAAATAAAATGAATCGCTTTAGGTATCTGCAACATTATTAAAATACGACTTTTTGTCAGTAACCTCTTTTGGAGAGCCTAATTAACATTTACCGCTTGCTGACCCCCTGTGAGGACCGATGATATTCAGTTGCTTTGAAACAAATCGTTCTCAATACACCGGCACCACAAACGTGTCACAGCATTATCGAACAACATTTCTTTGGTAAGAATTGTGTTCAAATCATGATAAAATCTTTTTGGGTAAGTACAAATTCAATGTGTCATGACAAAAATTTGTTAAAACACACTTCAAACATCATCATTATGGTTCTCAATCTTTTTACTGTATCACTGTATATCATTACTCGCATTTAATCTTTTTCCAATACAGTAATTACAAGCGTAATTACCATTGCAAAATTAAAATTTATTATTATTATTGTTAGACATAGGTGTCCTTTCAGAACTAGAATTACAAGCAGTGTCCACGCTAACCATTTGCGAGTTCGCGGACTGAACACGACAGAATCTCATAACGTAAAAATGACCGCCAATAATGACGGTGCGCC
>DWME01004908.1:0-15641 GCA_018244795.1 Parelbella ahira ahira | reverse complement strand
AAAAAAATCTAATAGAACCCGACCTAGGATATAAACCCAGGACCTATCGATCGGCAGTCGCGCTTGCGATCAGTCAATCAACGAGGCAGTAATTCTTCTCAGCAGGCAAGTTTTTCAATTTATTAAGTATGTAATAAAGGCAAAATGTTCTCGTCACATTGAAGCCATATATATATAGCCATATAGCTATATTACATCAGTCCGCAGCTGGACACGACCGCCCCAATCGAGCCTCAATGCTTTCTGCCCTCGTTTAAAATTATTTAAACAGTAGTTCTCTATATTATATAGCATTCATAACTTATTAGTAGATTTGAATCCTGTCTTCTCCGAAGGTCTTGGGTTACATCCCTGCCACAGAACTTTTGACGAGAAATGCTTGTTTCAAGACTAAGTGAACAGCTGTAGCGGAGAAGGACTATATTGGGAGAAACTTTTATCGGACTGTAGCCATACTGCAACATGGCTAATTTTATTGAATTTTGTTGTTTTAAAAGAGTGCTGGGAGTTTTTTTCTCCCGCTTTTTTCTCCCGGTCTACTGTAGCCTGAGGGGCGCACAAAGCCGAAGTACAATGACTAAAACATGACCTTCATTGAGTGTATGTATATATACCGTATAATGAATAAAAGAATTTGAATTTGAATTTGAAGATCTGCATAGCTTAGACTACACGAATCAGATGCTATATGCCATGTTTGACTCGTGTTATCTAAACAGGAATCTTAGTTCTTTATGAACCTTTAATGCAGTAATCACAAGCAAAATTTTATAACACAAAACAGCTCATTAGATCAAAGCATTACTGAAGGGAACAAGAACGTTTGAATGTAATTAATTACATGTAGGTAAATAATGTTAAAACCTAAAAGGAAAAGGTTATAAGAAATTTCTTAAATTAGCGCATGTTACTTCCTTAACAGATTTATAACTTCAAACTATACTGCGACTTAGTTTAAAAGAGATAAATAATTTTAAATTGCCCGTATTTATTCTATGTTAACATATCGTCTTGAAATAGACAAAGAAATACATCACTACATAGGACATATAAAACAAAGTCGCTTTCCACTGTCTGTCCCTATGTATGCTTAGATCTTTAAAACTACGCAACGGATTCTGATGCGGTTTTTTTTAATAGATAAAGTGATTCAAGAGGAAGGTTTAGGTTAATAGTAACATTACGGTTCTATGTGAATTGACTGAAATATAACGGTTACTGTTGAAGAGGTCGTGTGGTTGTAAAAAATCTCGCCTGCTGGGAGCGAGTACTCGCGTGCGCCGCGTAAACCAGCAGAGATTCGCTAAAGTAATGCACTAGAGAATTTTAGATCTACAAAAATACAAAAAAAAAGTCCGTGATAGGATGCCTCTATGGTTAATGCCTCTATAATATGGTTAACTCATAATAAATACTTTTATGTTAAAAATTTAATTCAATATATCAAACGCTATTTTGTGAGGTTGTTTTCTTCTGTTCAGTATTATTCCTTATCTAAATAAATCCGTTCGTTAACTTCGCTATTTAATGTAGATCATAATTGTCTTTTACACTATAATAATAATAATAATAATTGACCCTAATAATAATAATCGACCCATAGTCATTCCACTGTTGGAATGTGGGTCTCCTCTCATATTGATGTCTTTTACACTATATGAATCAAATAAATATTTTAGAAAATATTATAGATCTAAAATTATACGGCACCAAAAGAATATCACCTCCACAAGTCAGCGCTGACTTGGAAGACCAAGCAAATCTGTTTATGTTTACTATGCCTCTATTTATTGTGGCGGGGCGGTGGCGAAATGCAAATGAAGTATCTATACTAACTATTCTATAGCAACTATTCCACGCGACGAAGATGCGGACCATATAAAAGTCAACGTTTACGGCATGGGCCTGTCATCATGCATCGCACTCGTATGTATATTTGTTACGAACATGAACCTCAAGAGAATCGTATACAGGATGTATTGATATGATGAGAAATTATAACACAGTGCAAATTGTCTCGTAATTCATACTGCATGTCATTTTAAGAACTTTAACAATTTTTGAAATAATACGAGATTATTTCAATTGAATCGTCCGGTATAATGTAAACTGGCCTGTTGAATAAATTATATCTATACTAAGACCTAGCGTAATAAATTGCGCTTTGTATCGATAACCGTTTACTTTGGACTTAAACAACTAATGCTAATATCATATTGGACTTTTTATAGTATTATTTGGATAGGCAGGATATCATGCTTTTATGGTAGATAGCCTAATAAGATTCTTAGAAGCAAGAGTGAATAAGATTTTGCTAAGCGTTCGTGGTACACGTTGCACTTATCGTCAAGCGCTAGACTTGCGTATAATGAAACAAGACGGCACCTTAATCATGCTGAAGTCGGAGTTCACTCCACGGGGGCGGTTGATGTGCACGGAGAGGTGCTGGCAACTGTCGGTGATGGCGATGCGGCGCCAGTCCACGCGCTCGCGCCACGGGATCGACCTGGAACAGCGCAAAAAAGATATTTATTATATTATGTAACTGTCACTTCACTATCCGTGTCGATCCCATCGACACGGATATTGCAGCTCAAGTAAGTCGTTAAGTTCTCGCGGTCAGTTACACGGTAGTATCGATAAGGACACGCGTCTCGTATGTCCGCTTCCTTGTATGTGCTCATGAGCGCCGGCAGGATCATTTTCAGGTAGACATATATTCGTACTATACTATAATGTAATAAAATATTATTTTTAATAGTGCATACTTATAATTGTAAGTAGGTATGTGTGTATACATACAACTAGACGTACATTTTGTCACTGAAACCGCAAATTGAATTGAATACATTTGACCTTACCTCCTATTAAATTCTATTAACATATATTGGATGTTAGTAACATCACGCCTGTAATACCCTTAGTGATAGGCAGAAAAGTGTAATACACTCCCGCGTTCGACTAGTTGCGTTTATCTCCTACCATGGAATAGGCGGTGAGTTTATTGCCATACAGCCAGTTCATTGCCAGGGCAAAAAAAAATTCTAAGTCGCTTCGCCATACTAAACCATACAAGTTATAAAAATGCAATAGTACCCGAACCGGGTATGAAACCCAGGACCAACTGCAACTTGCAACCACCCGAGCAATGAGGCAGAAGCAAAATTTCGAAGTAGTAACTACTAAAAATTTTCATATAACAAACGTTGAACAGAATGCTGTAGCAGGCCATGGAATGAGATTGAGGATGGATTTAATAAACGGGGCGGATTTAGTGATGTTCTAAAAGATACCTCTACGTGTGTTTAAATTATTGAAATGTACATAATATGTTTAAGTACATCCTTAATGGTCTTTCGCAAAAATAATGCAAGGTATGGGCCACGGCAAACAAGGAATTAGTGACAACCATGTGGTATGCTTATTATATCTTTCCATCGAGTCACTTACAGGGTAGGCAGAAAGTAAAATTTTGTAAACATAAAACTTTGGAGTCACGGAATTTACAATCATAATACAAATGAATGCGTGATCAACAATGTAAAAACAAAGAAAGGAAACTTACGAAACTCTGGCGGTGTCGAGTAGCTTGATCACGCTGCTCTCCGGCGTGGAGTTGAAGTCTCCGGTGAGTATAATCGGGTGGTAGCCGCCTCTACGAGCAAACATCCAGAGATCATTACGTCGTATTTGCAGAGTGACACTCACCGACTGTGTTCATAATACAGGTATGATCGTACTTTTTGCCATGCTCCGCTTCGTAGTAAGCAAATCTGTCCAGCTCCGCCAGCAATAGCTGCATCTGGGCGAGGCGCACGTCGTTCCGCTGCGGGTTGTACAGCAGGTGCGTAGTGGCGACCACCAAAGGCGTGCCGGGGCAGGCGCGCGGCACCAGCTTCATGATCAGCCCCACATTGTCGCGGTTCAGCAGCGGCATCAACGGCTGGTAGTACTCCACCTGTAATGCAACCAAAACAACTTACAATACAACATTCTTTGAGTAAAATTTTAAAACACCTTTCGGGCACGTAGATCATAACGAATCCTTTTCTCATTCTACTGCTGAGAGCGGGTTTCGTCAGAGAATAGAAAGGATTGATGCCATAGTCCACCACGGTGGTAAGGCACTTATCGTCAGACTTGAGAGTAGAAATAGAGTGTAACTAATCTATACCTACATTATGATAAAGACCTGCTGTCGGCTTAGTATTTAAGGATCTACCGAGCTCTTTAACAAACGTGTTTACTATGGCGAGACTTCCACGATGGCAGCTACAAAAATAGCCTGGCTCCCATTCCCAGCGGCCCCCAGGTATTCATGACTCCCGAGTATGAAGAGCTGTATTTATTTATTCACAGATCAGCGATAACGTGATGGTTTAACATTTTACCTCTAGTACTGTTATTAATACAGTCAAAATTTTTAAAACGCAAAGATTGTAAGCAAATGATTTACGTAACCACACTAGGATGTCGCAATTATTTGAAAATCAATGATATACGACACGCATGAAAAATCAAAACTTATGTATGCCATCATGAGGTGAACGACCAAATGATGGCAACATTTCTAAGGCTGACGCAAAACTTTATGCATAGTTTGTACATTTTTTCCACAGTCCACTAGCTAGGTACACATTTTGTCAGTCATTTCTCCCCGCGGTAAAAATCAGTCTTCCCAGGCTACAGGATAAAACTAAATGCTAGAGAGAGTTGTAATATGAAGCCTCCTCTACATCAGCCGTCACGCCGAGGGTAGTAAGAGGAGCGGTATCATCGCAAACACGTAGCAAAACAAAATATAGTCGGTAATTTGTATATTTGCATCTCGGTGGAAAGATTGTAAACCGCGGTCCTAGAAGATGTAGCGCAGTGATTTGATGGAAACATCTATCGCCTTTTTAAAGACACCAGCTGACGAGTGTTTTTATTTATATTTAGCCTAGCAAGTAGGCAAACGGGCCACCTGCTGGTAAGTGGCCTCCCTCCTCCTATTTTATATACTGTGTTCTTCGTTTAAAACTACACATGTCGTGAAACAATCTAAATATTCTCTTGAAAGGTATACAATAGAACGTATGCCTTGAATTTCAACACGCTATAGCCGAACGGCAAGTGTCGCAAACTGTAGAGCATTGCAATGTAGGGTGAGAGGTTACGGCGAAGAGCTACGTACATATGTATGTGTACATAAAACGTTAACAAAACAGTATACAATGTAAGGTGAGACGCTCATAAATATCAATAGTGTTGCGTCGGTACCAAGAGATTATATCTTTAAAACACGAACCTCCTGTTATTCTCAATATACATATACATATGTATGAGAGCAGTGTTATTGTGTACGGCAAGTTGCGTCATCAGCCGCAACCGTTCATCCGTAAAAATAACACAAACTACTGAATAGATTTCAATTAATTCTTTTAATTCGATTATTTAGACACTAGGACATTTTATACGTTATCTAAAAATAATAATTATGACGATATATTCATTTAAGAGACAGCTATGAAGGTTTTAAGAAACAACGTTTTTTGTTCTACGTTATTTAATCACATTTAAGTAATTATTTCTTTGAATTATTTCTAGTATAATTATACTACGTTCGTGCATACATAAGTAGGTACTAGAGTCACGTCGCTGTAAGATTAGATGATAACGGGCCATCTCGTTTAAGTACATCGAACACACCCTTCTATTGAACCTCAGGCGCCTGGTTCGAGAAAAAAGGAATTCTATTATCAAGATACAATAAGCAACACAGGCGTGCCCAACTTTTGATCTTAATGAGAACTCTAAGTATGGCTTACTTATTGTCGTCGACTTCTCAAAGATACGAAACACCCAATTATGGTTTAAATAGTCCAAAAAATGGTTTATAAATATACAAACTGTTTACCAATATTGAACTGCGACTCGCGAATCACATGCCCAACACAAACAAAATGATATTGGGTATGAATATAATATAACATACATAGTATTTAAAAAGTATTTGATTATCGACGTAAAAAAAGTACTATCACGCGTATCATCCGCGAAGAAAGAGCCGATCCAGGGATTCAACCTCCTTTCTCTCAACAGTTGCGGTTGCGACCACTCGACCAACGTGACAGTAAAAAATAAAAAATATCTAAGTAGCGTGTGGGAACGCCCAAGATCCACGCGGAGTAGCGCGCGAGCCTTCGTACATATGTACATACATATCTTCACGCCCTTACCGGGTAGGCAGAGAGCACGGTGTGCCAAATATCCCTATCCTTACATACCTGCCGTGCTTCTTCCATATTCATTCCTTCGTATATGATTAAGTTAAACAGTTCAACGATAAATTTTAGCTTCCACGTAACGTTATGTAGTATTTTCTTATATTACAATAGGTATAGCAAATTGTTAAAAACTTAACAACCGTCACAAGGTCGCCTCTAGCTCATGACTTTGTTAATGGGCCGTAACAAGAAATAAACGGCACAAGCAGTGCTCGCGTCACTGTGCAAATAAATACGTGTTGTGCATTTAATATGATAAGTCTTTTATTTGCAAATAATGTGAGCTCTATCATTAAACATCACTGGCGGGAACCTTAAAGGAAGGATCAAAACGTTGATGAAGATGACAATGTTGATGAAACTTCAAAGTAGCAAATGTAACATTACATACATTTACTCTAAAAAACTGACTGGATTATAATAAAGTATATTTATTTGCTTTGTTGTTGTGTTTTAACTCTCCTGCACAAACCAAAACTTCATATAACGCTTTCTTTCTTATCCTGATCGTGTTCGAGCGTTGCCTTTAAGCAGCCATCCAATGTGTACACACACAAAGTTCCCTTCGAGGTACTTATATCAGCGCGTAGACCCGTAGTTCAGTGCAGTGGACGTTAAATAGGGCACGACGTTTCATTATCAATTTGGATAACGCACGCGAGCCGCGACTCGATCCTCACACGGAAACGTGAGTAGGTGCCCTTGAGTTAACTGCACGACATAAATTAAATTTTATTTGACCAAAGATGATGTATTAAATATGTCGATATCATTACAAATGTTATCGTATGTGGAACATATTCGATAGAGCGAAGAATGTTGTCCACGGTTTGAGCGGAAGGTGGCAATTTCGAACGTCGTTTTATTATAGAGACGCCAGAAGGACGTGCGACGGATTCATTTATTTATTAAGCAGTTTGGAACTGTCATTGTTGCAGTAACTATAAACTAGCCTAAACATCCATCTGTCGTCCGTAGCATCAATCTGAACACCTCTTACACTGGTTTTCCAAGCAGCGATATGGAAACACTGTAGAAGAGCCAAATGTACATTATAAAGGAATAGAATAAACACAATATTGCTACTCACACTTAGATGATCTTCGAGGTCGAACACCTCTCGTTTGTAGTATATGGCACACCCATCCTCCCTGTGGCCCGTTTTTTGCTTGTAAAGGCCATAGTATCCGGCCTTCTCGAATTTGCCATAGAAGCTTCTAAGATGGGTTGTTTGGACCTCTTGCAGGCACAGTATCTATAATCCATTTCAAAAAATACTTTAAAATTTCCTAACTTTTCCTGATTTTTTAAGCTTCAACGGAACTAAGAACACCTAAAAAAATTTACAATATTTTTAAAACATGTGTGCTAAAAATTATTTAAATGGTCAGACAACAATGTGATCAGTTTAAATTAAAATATAGAGAACCTTTATAATACACTAGCGGACGCGGCAGAAGTCGTCCTGCCCGGAAAAGCAGTATACAGTAAACATGTTAATTTATATTAAATATCAAAGTTTTTAGGTTTGTGATTCCATAATTACTTCTTATGAATCAACTTTGGATAAAAAAAATTAAAAAATAGAAAGGACCGCTCATAATTATCTAATGTTGTCAATTGTTCAGCAAATTAAATTTGGAGACACACCGACCGCTACGCCATCTACCGGGTCCATATGTGTATTCAAACCTTGCAGAGACCCACTCGGAAGTATACAAAAATGTCATTAAAATGGTTCTGTTAGATACCAATAGCAGGGTCACCTACAGAGTTTTACAAACGCTTCTATAGCGTATAAATACATATATGTATATATAAATATAACGCAACATCAGGCCTGTAATCCCCGTAGAGGTAGGCAGAGAAGTGTAAGTACACTCCCACGTTTCACCAGTTACGTTCAATTCCAATGGAATAGGTGATGAGCCCATTCCCATACACCGGGCACTATTCCAGACTCCGAGTCACTACTAGAAATTCTAAATTAGAAAAATCCAATAGCACCCGACGCATTGCATTGCATTTTTCAAATTGCACATAGTGTGCAAAATTTAATTAAAATCGATTCAGTAGTCTAGGAATCAATCACGGAGAAACAACGTGACCCGTATTTTAAATTAAAAAGATAACAAGTTTTGGTTAAAGGTGGGCAATAATATATTTGTAACTCATGATCATCTAATCTCATGCTGTGACGAGCTGCGACTGCCTCGTTGGTCGGGCGGTTGATAGCGCGACTGCCGATTGGGACGTCCTGGGATCAAATCCCGGGTCGGGTACTAGTAGTGACCCGGAGTCTGGATCTGTGCTCGGTGTATGGGAATAGGCTCACCACCTATTTTCTATGACACTTATAAATGTCGCTAGTGAAATGTGGGGGTGTACTATACTCCTCTGCCTACCCCTTGGTGGATCACAGGTGTGATCAAATCACAATACTAGGACACATTTTGTGTACGCTATAATTTATCACGAATTTAATTTCATTTTTTGACATTTAAATAACAATGATAATAAAAACATTGCTATCTTACATCAGGATCTATGTCCATGATCTCTTTGAACATCCTGCCTGACCTTTTCTTCCAGTCGAGATCCTCCGGGTTACACTCAGTGTACAGATAGGGGTGACAATCCAACAGATACTGTGCCAACATATTGTATGACACTACTTTAAAGCGGAAGGGATTACCTGAGAGAACAATAAAATAGTTTCTATTGTTAATTCTAAAACGAAACACATCAGGCAATATATATTAATACGTAAATCAAAAACTATGTACGAAGGAGTGCAGTAAGCTAAATATATGTATCACAATACCTTAAATTGTATTAATTAAACCACTTATTATGTACATTCCCATTGTCAATATCAGTCATGAGACGGATGGTTGTCAATAAGTAGCACAGAGGAAAGATTTATATAAACGTTGTCTTAGACATAGAACTGATTTGTTTATGATTTACGACCGAATATCGATCACTACTGGGTCACTAGTATAATATTATTTGATCAGAATAAAGACACAAATGGATTAATCAAATCAAACTTTGAATAATATGATTATGGTGTGTACCTATATGTGTTATGTACATTTACATGGTTTGCAAACACTTTAACATAACAGTATATTTGAAGAGAACACTTTCTATTCTAATACATATATACTAGGAAATAATAGTATACTATTATAGATGTAGATAATTTTTTGATCAATTACTGTGATTTTGACAAATATATTGGTACATAGTTTTATTAACAGTGCAGCAGATTATACAGAAGTCCCCAAGAATATGATCAGCTCTTGTATCTACCAATTGAACGTAGATCAGTGAGCTATGGAGAAGAATATGCTCAGCATCGCTCTGAATAATCGTATTCGAAATGAGGCTATCCGATACAGAACCAAAGTTATTAATTAATATAGCCCAAAGAATAAGAAAGCTGAAGTGGCAATGGGCTGGACATGTGTCACAAAATTAATAACCATTAGAGTAGACCTGTTCTGTAGTGAAGAATATCTAGATCTAGGAAAGTCTGACACATCCAAAACAAATGTGTGTGTATGTAGAGAGGGCTAGTATAAAAAAAGAAAAAACAAAATTTGTTTGCGAAATTGAGATATTTGGCACTCAAAAGCTCATCGCTTAACCCATAACGGATGTAATATTGGCTTGAGAATATAGTATTAAAACGGTTAATTTAATGCACTCACCACTACCCCTGGAGGACACACGTTCCCATCTCCTGAAGTCAGTAGGAATTTTGTCTCGTCTTTTATTAATAGGATGGCTAGTTGTAGATGTTGACTGGTGCCCATTGTCACAGTCCATAGATGATTCATCATCGCTTCTGTATAAAAACTTTTTCATGAAATATGTGAAACAATACTCATATAATAATGTATTGTTTTCAATTTATCATTTTGATGACTCCATAGAAGTTTTGGCTTTTGAATTAGGATTATTTCATTTACTAGCGCATTTCAGAGCGTTTACAAATGCACTTAGTACAATATTCTATCACATGAAATATGAATAACTCCATCAAACTAAAGTTATAAAAGTAGCCTGAAATTCATTCTCCTAAGACGGCAATATGTACTCATTCAAGTACCCATAAATAGTATCTGTGTTCAATGAAACACAGAGCTTCAAGGTTATATTTCTTTAACCATAACTAGAATCTTAACAACTTGATATTTTTGTTATGTACTTAATATCTTAAATTAACCCAGTCATCAAGACTATCCAAGATAACCATCAATAGCTAGAATTCTAACTTCTTAATATATGCTTTAAAAATAATATTACAAATTACTATTCAACACTTCAAGATTTAACTTAACCATCAGCAACAAAAATGATAATATCTTAATATTCATACAAAAATTTAATTGATAAAAAATAATGTATTAGATTGTCAAGTATGAAATAGGGCAAAGTTCAGGTTATTTATTTCAATTGCACACAATAAACCTCAATTAGACGACGTGTTTTGGTATAATTTGTTTTTCGTGTGAAAAATAAATCCGCTCTTTCTAACACATATTTTAATTTTAAAAAAATTGCAGTTTTTTTGTACAGGCGATTAAGTGAGACCATGGGAATCAGCGAAATTCCTGTGTTAATGAAGTATGAATTTCACCGTGGAGCCACAACACAGCAGGCAATCGCTAATCTCAATAGTGTGTTTGACATTCAAGTGGCTACAAACGCGACTGTAGCATGTTAGCTTAAGAAATTTCTTTCGGGGCATTTCAACTTGTCTAATGAATCACGTGATCGACCCAAGACTCACATGGATGTCTATCAAACTCAAACTCAAATCAAATTAAATTATGTGCATTTTTTGCCAAATTTTATACTTGACAATCTATTATATACAAGATACTCACTTAAAAATTACAAAGTAATCCTGTATGATATATAATATAGGCAATAGTGAATAAATTCAATAAAGACAAAGACAATAAACTGCAACAATTCATTTCAATAACTTCTCTTATAATAAACAGATTTTGATAAAAATTATCTTATAGTGTAATTTAATTGTATAATACTAAAGGCTCTGGGAGATTATAGTGATATGAATAAAAAAACACTTACGGTTCTAAACCTCCGTGATTAACATAAGCAACACTTGGCAGCAACCTCTTATCCATTTGCCTTGTAGCCGAAGCAAATATAGAATTATACTGTGGACGCTTCGATCGGAACCTTTTTCTTATATTTGCTAACAACCTCAGCTGTTGATGTGTGCGAGTGAACAATGAATATTGAGTGTTCAATAAGATATGCGTCTCTCTCCAACAACTCAAGTTTGTATAACTTTTCACATGTGTTGTATTAAAATTTATATTCTCATACGTGAACCTCGTGTATCTGCAAAAACTGTGAGTCATTTTCAGCATAATTCTAGGAAATCTCATAGATATACATGATATATACAACATTGACATCTAAAATACAACACTCATACTACTAAATACAACTACACAACAACTAATAATTTACGTAGCTGTTCACATGGGATTTGCTCTGTGATCATCAGGTTTCTGAGCTGTAAAAAAAAACACATTTATTACATAATAATAACTGCATGTATGTGTCCATGACTGCAACTATTATTAAATTGATTAGAATAAAAAGAAACTCTTGATTCTGTATAGGAATATGAGAATTAGCCAGTGACAATGAAATAAGCAAGTTTATATTGTTCACAATAGTACTGGAATAAGACGCTGAATAAGGATGGTAAATAAAAATGTACGCTACATAATATATTTAGATATTAATGCCGCCATAGCTCAAAACAAAATAGTGAGAAATACGCGAAAAATGCAGATGATTTATGGCGTCCATCGAATCGTCCATATTAATAGATAATGAATGACAATATAATTGAAATATTCAATATTTATTAAGTGAAGATAACTTTTCAATTAAGCACTGAATTATTTAAGACTATCATTTTATAATGATATGAGATATAATTACGGTGAAAGTCTTGAACTCGTGCCCGAAAACAGCGAGGTCTATCTAATGGGAAGATAATGTTATTCCCCACATAAACATAAGTTATATAACTTTAAAAGGCCCACAATAAAAACACAAAACGAAAGCAATAGCAACATATGAAAAACAATTAGGCGAACCTGGACGTCGGAGATGTTTATCGACAAGAAACAACAGAATTTTGAATGAACTTACATGCATGTAACAAAGCTATAGCTCATATTTTTGTAATGTAAAGAGCAAAAACCATGACGAGCAAATAAAATCTACGAATACATTTTTACTGACCCACCGACCTCTCGTATCTCACACACTGGAAACCACTGAAACAGACTAAAATAGTAAATATCGACTAGCTTACAGGAAACGTCACAAAATTATGGTGTAGATAAAATATAATACATTATGTCCATAACAGATAAAAAATACTTTTAGTTAATTAACAAAATAAAAATTATTTTGAAATAATAATATATAGCTGCATGCAAAGATTAGTGCTAAATTACTGATAATAATATTAAAAACGACGTATCAATAATTCTTGACATTTTAATTTTATTCATTGATGCACAATCGATAAATATAATAATATGTTCGTCGGTATGTTCCTATAATTATTTTAATACTGTATAATGGTTACACTTTTTACTTATGTTGATAATTCTGAATTAAAATGTGCCATTGTGTAAGAAAAATGTAAGCCCAGCAGTAAGGATGGCGTCGAAATTAAACACATCAAAATTTATTCCATATGTGTTGTTGTTCCATATGTACACTTCGAAATTTAAATCCACAATTATACAGATGTAAGGAAAGTTTCAGTAATACAGATGGACGATGGTTAGTGTGAAAGAAAGAATTAGCATAGAAATAGGAATCCTTTCTCGTTAGATGACAGAATAAAACAGTAAACATTAAGTGCGAATATTAATGGATTCAGATGCCGAGGGCGTTGAAAGCTCACCTATCTTGACAAAATAGGCTGGCTGAAGGGGCAGTTAAAAGTCTTCGAAAACCTCGAGCGTTAAATACTTTTTATATACATATATGTTGGTATATGTATTTATCGACGCGTCATTCCCAATTCAGTTTTTAGAAAGAGTGACGTCAGTATCGCTAACGTCACCACCTTCAATATTATTTTCGGACATTGTCACAGGATAATGAAACAACGACTATAGGAACACTTAATACTTATAATTTCTATCACTTACACAAATAACTCTTAAATTAAATTAAACAACAGGAATATTTCAACACTAGTAATTATAAGTATTATTACAAGTAAAAAATCAAAAACTTATTACTCACAAGATTTTTAAAGCTCTCCACTCACTTTCACTTCCAACAGACGAATACACTCCACCCAAATAATTGTACAACCACGAAAGCTCAAGTAAAGAGAATCACAACGATGGCGCCACCGGAGCTTCCGTGATATTTGTAATCTTTAATCAAAACAACTTGTGAAAAATGTAATTGTTATAAATACAAAATTCTAAGATAATTTAATAAGGCGATGACCATATCTGCTTAATCTTTAAAAGATTACAATATCCTTTAAATAGATCAGCAGTTAAATCAGTTAATATTGATTTCGACGGAGGTTTGGACTACTACAAAAGGTAAGTATTTTTTTTGTGGATTTGTATTAACATTGTATGTTTTCGATAATTTGTCTTCTTTTTAAGGTGCTGGACAAGAGGAACAATATTTCTTAGCGGAAATAGCAGAATCAGCGGACATGCTTACTGACCTAAAAGGGCTGCCCGCTTTATAATTTGGATAAGAAACGGTGACAGGGACGTCTTGGATTTGGAATTAATTGTCAGTATTATTATATACGGCGATATGGCTACTGTGGGTTTGTGGCTGGCTACCCTGATTGTTAGTAAGCCTTGATACAGCGAGAATCGGCGTTAAATTTAAAGAATTAGCATAATTTGGTTGTGTTTTTTTCAATCGAGGTGTATCGATTTTCCCTTTTATGTTTCCCGCACGATACTGGACGAGAAGGCTTGTTCGTTTAATTTTTCTCCATCTTGTAATTCGAAACTTTGCGCGTCAGGCGGGCTGATCACGTGTACTGGTTTGTTATTTCTTTAGAAATTGTTTGAAGATTGTTGATTTGTATTTTGAGTAAAGGTAAGTCTCCGGTTTTTGTTATGTACCTATATAGTCGTTTTCTGTAGTTTTCTATGCTATGACCAATATAATTGCAATACCTACATATGAGTGAGTTTTTTAATGGGAATCGGTGTATATAAGTGGTTGCGCTGTACAACTCGATTTGGATTTGGATCATTGTAATTATCTCTTGGTTTAAAAGATTTGTCGGGTTGCGGTCTGCTATGAATAGTCTGTAAAATGCGTTCTTCAGAAAGGGCAATGTTTACCGCTTCATTTAAATAAAATAAAAATTAAAATAAAATAAAATAAAAATAAAATAAAACTTTCGGTGATTTAGGTACATCTGACAGTGAGTGATAAATTTGGTTTAGGGCCAGTGACGTAGTGTGAGGAAATGATAAAAGGAAATGTGAGGAAATGGTAGTCTTTCATAGCGGCTATACGACCTACTATTTTTGAAGCAGTGTAGTTGGTTAAAGAAATCTTTGTGAGGAGATGTGAGAGGCAGGTCTCTATTCTCAAAGGAAATTGACTAACCGTTTCGAATTGACCTTGTTTATTCTGTTGAAGTTCGGTGAGCAGATGTGAACAATGGCTCGTTGCGAATGCGCGCATAGGTGAAACACTCGGTCCGTCAAGGGTGTACCGCACGAGCGCGGGTCCGACCGATATTGACATCCCAGCTGCCGCGATCTGTATGAAACTGCCGGTGTACAAAACATACATCTGCTCACAGCTCACCTACATGGCACCAGCACGATACGCGCTGGTAGCTAAGTCACAGCGTCGGCGCCTCCGAGCACAGCATAGTCAGGGCCAGGCCATTCGAGCGATCGTGGGAGCGTTAATAGTGTACTTAATGCTTCGAATTTTCTGAACCTGTTAAATTTTTCGTCAACGATAACATGACCCGCAAGTCTTAATATATTTAGCTTTAGCCCCTTTATGTAGCATTATAAAAAATGCCTGTTTCAGGTAACATTTGCCTGTTAGAGGATAAATAAAAAAAAAAATAGTTGATAGTTATTTTTTGGTCTTAGCAAAGCTGAGTGTTAAATATAAACTTAACAAACTTATTACGAGTATTATAATATTTACTAATATTGATTCGGAATTAATATAACAAATCTATTTCCTGACTGCCTGACTGCCTCGTTGGTCGAGCGGTTGCAAGCGCACGTGCCGATCGGGAGGTCTTGGGTTTGAATCACGGGTCTGGTA
>DWME01004907.1:0-15642 GCA_018244795.1 Parelbella ahira ahira | reverse complement strand
CGGTATAAACGATTACGATTTTAAAATTCTATAGAATTTTATATAATAGGTATATGTAGTGTAAAAGATACATTTTAACGATACTCCGCTGAACTATAACCACAGTTATACAAGTAATCAACTAAATCCTCTTGTTGACAGCCATTAGAATCTATTTAATATTTACAAAATATTTACACATTTATTTAAAATAAATAATTAGATATATTAAAGACGTAGTACGTTAAAACATCGAAATGTATCATTACATAAGAATATAATTACACATCTATTTTTTTTTACAAATTTATGAAATGGAAATCGAAATTTTCAGACGGATATCTAGAAGACAAGGACGCGACGTGTCTCAATATTATTTACCTACTTGAAAAATGTTATGTTACCTACAGGTTCCCTAAATGTTACCTACATTACATTTATAGAATGTACCTTAATAAAATATGTATTTAGCGGCCATTTTAAATCTTTTTCGGTGATATTCACAAAAAATATAAACTGTCAATAGTAAACTCGACTCGAATATAAAAAAACCCTTCCTTGTACACATTGCCAGCATATCTTCGCTTTCTCAATAAATACACTGGTAACACAGATTTTTTGCTTATCTATAAAAAAATTAATAATGGCTGCAAAGAGCACACTGGCCGTTAGACAAATTAAAAAATTTAATTCTAAAGTCATAGTTGAAATCAAATTAAACTTCTGTGACTAGCAATTTCTCTGTCCCTTCACTCGCAACGATCTCTATCTAACACAACATCAATACGAACATGGGGTTTACATTAGCTATAAACATTACTCATATCACCAATTAAAAATATGCTTAAGTAGGTATTCAAAAATGATAAAAAATTAATAATTAATTTTGTTTGCTTACACCAAGTTAACATCTAACATGATTTAATTTAAACATGAGATCATAAATCTTAAAACAATGAAATTCCGGTGATCACATATTTTTTCATGTTATTCAAAAAAATATTCTTCTAAATAGAATCCTTATGCTAAATTGTTATAATTTCTTTATACTTAATCTGTGCATCCCTATTCACAAACGTAGCAACGGAATGTTTGTCTCCTTCCCTCCGAGTACTCACAAAGTATATTAGAACGAGACAAAATATTCAATCGCTGACAAATTTTACCACATTCGCTTTGTTTGGGAATACGGACGTCACTTGACAACTCCACTACCACATTTTCAAAATAATGTCAGACCTCTGACAACTGTAAATCACAAAAAAATTAAACAGTCTCAAAGAAGGTGCACATATCCATGACGTTCGACCCGCAATGATTAAAATCGACATCTCCAATCGAACGGACGTTATTTTTGGACGTAATTCACTTCGTCGAAAAACTATGCAAGCAAAAAATATACATAATATATGTAGGTATAGACGATTTATTTAATTTTTGTCACAGTTTTGGACGTGATTTTAAAAGTTCTTATATTATAAAGATGGATTACCAGCACCGTACACTTTTTTAAAATTATTACATTTTTAATATTATGGCTGAATACTTATAAATATGTATAAGCAATTGCCAACAATGAGCAGAATCATTTTTATACCACAACTAATATATGTGGGAAGTTTAAGAGGAAACGAACTACAAGTTGACCAATTATCTCCGTCCGGCGTGTATATAAGAATAGAGTGATGGACGGGGCAGAGGCTCGACAGGTCTCTAAGGACAGGTAATTTGGCATTCGGCGCTCTTTACCTACTACATAAGTTACCTAGCGTGAAGAGAATTATGTATATGTTTATTCCATTCTGTTGTTATGATGTTTAGAGACTGAATGTGTTGCCAAAATTAATTAATAAATTCAATTTATTTCAATGAGAATACCACGTCATATTCCACGGGACGTAAACCTATCTGGTGAAACGTGGGGGCGATGTACACTCCTCTGCCTACCTCTTCAAAAATATAATTAATTTATCTGATACCGATATATTTCATCATCAACCCTTTTATTGTTCCACTGTTTAATACAGATCTTCTCTCAGAACCAAAATATTGCAGTATATAAAACACCTGGTACCGGATTACTGCAGTTGTTACCAGGTCCCTGAACACTACTTTTCAGCAGTAAACATGTTTTTTTTCTATCAGTAGTATAGCCACAATGCTGTATGATTCGTACTGGTATTAACACTGATACCGATGCCAGATATGGTTTATCGTTAACGATAACGCTATCGTATCCGGATAACACCTGAACTGAAGCGATCGCGATAATTGTTACGTTAATTATTATAACAAATCTAACATAATATATTTGTCGAAGAAACTTCCAGAACTTTGAGTTTAGTTATTCAGTAGGTACTTGACTTAAATTCAATTAAACTAGTCACCCATTTTACAGTCACAGGTCCGCTGGAAGAATTTATTCAGATTTAAGAAGGATCTTAGTTCATGTCTCTTTCCCACGGGCAGCAGAGGGGGCGGCGCAAGAAGCTTTGCTCTGCTATTCTCCAACCCGAAAGCCCAGCGCAAGGATTGTGGGGAAAAAGGAACAAAAATAGGCGAGATGTTATTTTGATAATCAAATAAAATCAAACGTTAATACGAATGCAAGAGTAATCACTAGCTCTTGAACTTTCTCTTCTATGCATTATTATTTCCATCTGATCTGATTTCCTTGCCTATCTCTCTATTTCATATAATTGCAAGTGTATGGAAGCCTTGCAGACCCCAAATATATTTTGCTATTACATCTGTCCACCTCATCTGCCATCATTTCTCTTCTTACGGACCCAGGAATGTACAGATCTATTCTGATAAACCTAACTCACTCAGGAGGTCTTCTCCTTACGTGCACGTTATTCCAGCACACAGTCTTGTGACTTTTGGAGCTTATCAAGACCTTTGCGAAAGAATCATTAGCTCAAACGTAAAACTATTTCATAATATTGGAAAAAAAACTCGGTTAATAGCTACTTTTTTTGCCCATTGTTTACGACAAATTTTGCCCAGTGAACTGGACAAAGTACACTGTTCGCTATTAGTTTTGCCCGCTGGTAATAAGATGTGCAACCCGCGGGGCGGCACCGCGCTCGCCCCGCCCGCGCCCTTCTCTTACCCTCCTACCCTTAGCCGAAGGCTGTTCCGTATAGCCGATTATTGCTGTTACATAATCTTGCATTTAAGCCGTCCAATATGACCATTATGTACTGCAATTACCATAATTTCACGACTGTACCCAGATGAGTGTAGTACACTCCCACGTTTCACCTGTTATGTTATACGTCTTACTATGGAATAGGGTGTACGCCTATTGCCTTAGTTAGAAAAGCCCAATAATATTTCGCCCGACGAAACCCGTAGCCAGTAGCGGTACAATAAAGGCATATGTAGCTAGTTCACTATTTAAGTATGAAGACGACGTATTTTTATCATCTAGTCTGAAGGTTCGCTTATGTTAGCTATAGTTGGCTAATTTTGTCTATGCACCGAAGTAACAGTAACTGGCCTCTAATAATACTTCGGCTGTAGTGAAATTTCTAATGTGCCACTTTCACACTCACTGAGAAATTGTCATTTTGAAAAATGCAATAGTCTGTGACTTAAAAGTGACATTGATAACAATCTTCTTTGGACGGTTTCTTTTTCTACGGAACTTTCATCGCCCCATGTAAGTTTCCACGGCTCATTGGAGGTTACGACACTGCGCACTTTAGGATCGTCTTAAACTGTCAAGTGACGTCATCACAAGATCGTAGTACGTCAAACGTTTCATTTACGCTTTTTTTTACTTGCAAGTCTTATTATATGTCAAACTAACGTTTATCATTGTCAGACATAGAATGTCATTTGTGACAATTGTGTCAGACAAATTTAAATACAGTTACACATTATAGAATGATAATAATAATAGTTATTCAAAGGACCGTTGATTAACTTCAAATAACATTTTCAATATCGCTGCCAGTGTTTTATATTTTAAATAAAACCATTTATTTTTACAACCAACGCCCACAGTTCGTGTCGTGACCGACGTTGCCTTTGGTATTTATTTCTTTCTTACATTCTGAATTTGAAACGAGTCGAGAGAACGTTTATTTTACATACACTGATATATAACAAAGTACGTAAATAGTTACAGATATATGTATTTATAGATTTTACAATTATTAATATGATACTATTGTTTTGAGCGATAATGTACGAGTTGTATGTTAGTTCTGCAAAATTTTAAATCAATTTTTTTTATTATACATTTTAAAGAAAGTTCGCAAAACTTCTCTCAATTATTGGCATTCGAAATTTAAAACCATTAGAAATGAAATAACAAAAATGGCGGCTCGAGTATATATGGTACGTGCAAAATCCAAACGCTGTAAAAAGATGTTGTTGATATTTAGTAAAATAAATCACTTTTGACACTGACATATATCAAGTCACATACAACTCGTACACGACAGGGCTTTGTCAATATTAGTAGCAAAAGAGACGCGTAAAATGGAATTACAGGAACAAAATATACCATACCGACCAATCAGCGGTAGCGTGATAGTCGCACCGACCGGCCCGGCGGTCTTATAAATATAAGGTACTGTCCATGGTGTCTCCGATACACATATCTATATACATAACTATTTATACAGATCTATCACTATGGTATTGTAGTTTACACAGTGTCCGACACGCGGCGACTCACGCGTGGCCGGCGCCCGCGCCTGCCCTCGCCGACGTGCCCGGCGAGTCGGTGGGGTTGTGCGCCGCCTGGAGCATGGGAAAATACACATTATTTTAATGGTCAAACAGTTCAATATTGAATATATAATATAACTTGTATTTCCCCGAAGGAGTAGGCGGAGGAGTGTAATGTTTACTGTGCTAATGAATCTAGGAGTGCTGCCCACAATGCACCGGTCACGTTATACGTCACATGGAATAGAGGTTGAGCCTATTGCCATACACTGGGCTTAAATCCGGACTCCGTGCTACTACTGGGCATATCAAGTTATAAAAACCAACTTAGCCCGATCCGGAAATCAAATGAAAGGCTTCTCGTTCGGCGGCCGCGCTCGCAACCATTTGACCAATCAATCAAAGGCAATCGGCAAATGGTTCAATTAAATTTTTTAGGAGTTTATCTACACTTGACACTAATTGATAGGTAGATGCATGTTCCAAGTGAATATTGGCGGGTACACTCTAGATATATAACAGGATGGTACATAAATAACTGGTAAGGTGATAAGTGACATGGCAACATTGATAAACAGGTGGTGCATTGCGAAGACTGCGTTAGCAGAAAAGAAGTCTATTTAAAGGTTAAATTTTTTTTGTAAATTATATAGCCACAAGTATAATTATATCATATAAGATATATTATACATAATAGGACCGGAAGGTGTGGCGCCGTTTAGGGGAGACCTATGTCCAGTAGTGGACGATGACGATGATGATGATGAATATATCTAAAACATTCAGTGGAACCTACACTTTCAATTACTAATTAAACTCAAAGTAACATGTAATAACTGTGGCAATAATATTAGCAATCCTCGTTCCTGCAGTCCTTTCATCAATTTAAAATTGAGTAATGTTCCTATCGACATATTCTAACTTGACTCACAACCTATTTCTTCAGCCCTGTTCGGGATCAGCCGCTGATGTTCGTATATAACTTATCAATCTTATGACCATCACGTACCGATTACTATGGGATCAAATGTCATATCTGGAGATGTCCCAGGTTACTTATTCATTTAATGATTGCTACACTTTATTCCCCGTAAACAGGTGATGGATGACCGTTCGTGAAAGACTTCCAAACACGTGGAGAATTTTTAAACTGCCCTGAAAGCCTCCAAGAAATTCAAATAACTGTTACGATAACGAGAACAAGTGGGATCGACGTCTAAGTATCCCCAGGAGGGCAGGAACGTCGATAAAAACTTGCCACCATCGGCCACCCTTTGACGATGCAGGCTGATGATTCTTGATAAATGTTGGCCTTAAGGCTTTGAGGAATTCCACAAATGGTGTATAGTAGACTGTCTCGTTGGTCGAGTGGTTTCTAGCGCTTGCTGCCGAGCGGGTGGTCCTGGATTCAAATCACGGGTTGGGTTCTATTGCATTTTCCTAATTTAAAATTTCTAGTAGTGACTCGGAGCCTGGATCTGCTCCCGGTGTATGGCATTAGGCTCACCACCTATTCCATGGGACGTAAACGTAACTGGTGAACCGTGGGAGTGTAATACACTCCTCTGCCTACCTCTTCGGGGATTACAGGCGTGATGTTACGCGTATACTACTAAGCAGTTATGTCAAAGTATTCAGTTTCTGCCGCGAACGTGTAAGATGTGGAATGGACTCTCTTTCGAGGTATTTTTAGTGCAATAATATTGGTTTCTTCAAGACAGGCCTATTCCCTCTAAGGCTGTCCGTGACCATGAGCTCTAGTCAACACCTTGGCACATTTGCTATAACATATACTTCGACACGAAACTTTTAAGGAAGATCCTATTGGGTCCATCCTCCCGGCTTGCAGATAAAAATATCCAAATATAGTTTCTAGCCTAAAGGTAGGTAGGTACTTCGAATTTTTATAAAGTTCAAATTTTTTTTGTCGTTTAGTATCCTTATCGTTTGCCAGCGATATTTCAAAATTTAAAAAGGACAATGAACAGCAAGTTTAATCATAAGCATATTTATATATTAAAATCAGTCTGTGAGACACACGTAAAATATCAAACTTTCTGAAATTTCCTAACTTTCATTTTTATTTGGTGTTGATATCTTCCGAAGACGTAATCTTCCAATGATAAAATCATTTATCTATAAAACTTTCTACTACGCTTCGGAAGTGACACGCAGCAAAAGGCAAAGACACACATAATAAGAAGAGACATACACATTAAAGATATATGTGTAAACACACACAAATAGTAACTTTTTACATACGATTTCATAGACGTATCGAGTTTCGTACTCAAATAGTGCGCACGTTATGAATTGGAGTTAAAATGCATTAAATATTTTTTAACGAGACTAACGCCATCTATATGATATATGTAACGATAATTGCTGATCTGTGATTTGACATTATTATGTTACATCGTATTTCACAAAATAATTAATTATCTTCGAAGTATTTGCATAACATTCTGACCAATACAGATAAATTTAGATAAATAAATTAGGCTACAAAGTAGTTTGTATTTGGTATTAACAGTAGATATTTAAATTGAAAACGCGATAATGCATTCGTACTTATCGCTATCAATTAAAATGCATGTCGCCGAAGGTCTTTTGAGTATATTAATACATTTTAAAGAAAATAAAACGGTCTAATTTAACCGCTTTTCGGAATAGGTCGAGACGCCGCCGATGCAAATAGACATAGACTCTCGTCGAAAGCGACCTAACGTGTAAAAAAGGGGCGAGTTTTTGTATTTTCAAAACTAGTCCTGTCTACGTAAAAATGCGTCTGAGTTAAATATTTATATTCTCATTTATATTTTTATTATTATATCGTGACGACAAGATTTTTATGAGATGGGCAGTGATCACCGAGATATAAATTTCGCTATCGTGTAAAACCTGACACCTTGTTCAATTAGCACTCTCTTAATGAGTGATGACTCGATAGCTTAGCAACAAGTAAGTTTTAAATTCCACATGGTCAAACAGAGATACGTCTTGCTATTGCTCAAGCATGGCAAATATACTGGTTTAAGTCATTTAAGTGCACCCTAAAGCGTCCGATAACAGTTGTTATATAACTATAGTAACTCATGATGTCAACGTAAGTGGCACATTTGATCAGGGAATATTTGGTCACATGTGAGGGATTCACAACCCACGGCAATGAGGGTAACGGAGCAGAAAGAGAGAAAGGAAGAGAGGAGAGGGCTGGAGACACCAGACGAGATAAAGTGTTAAAGTGTAATTAAATGTGGGAATTTGAAATGAGCGCTAACCGATCCAGAACTACCGCAACGAACTAGGAACTTAATTTTAAAACAGTTACGTCTAAATCCGTCAGATTATTTGGAGAGTAACGTTCTCGTTGGCGGTTGATTTATTCGATGTCGGTCAACGGGCCAATGCACTTCGGTAGCACTATACAGTATCGTACGCCCGTATGCATAGCCGCTACGGCACTCACCTGATGGGTATCAAATATTTGACATATATCTCAAGTATGTGTAGGTTACATTGGGAATAATTTCTGAAAAATATTTATTATAATTATTTCTGAAATAAAAGATATTAAATTAATATTAAAATAAAAAATTAAAATAAATATAAATAAATATTTATTCTTAATTTATTATTATTTTTATTAATTATTAATGTTAATTTAATCTGAAAAGATTCTGTAGTCGAAAAATCTCATCGATAAAACTGCTACGTTTTGAATCTTTTTTTAAGTATACTGAAATTGTTTTGAAATGGTATCCAATTTGAAATAATAATAACGTTAAACACGAGGACAAGTTAAAACTAATTATCGTATCTTTAATGTAATTTGACCGGTAGCAAATTGTATTACTAGCAAATGACAAAAAATTTATTAAAGCAGCAACTAGTTAATTTTTCAATGCCATCTAATATAACAATTATACGTTACAGAAATTATTACCATGCAGTCTGTATAGCCAAATATTTTCTAAAATAAACAAACAAAACCCGCAAAACCCAATTTACAAACAAGAACGAATAATCTGAGATCAACGCTTACAATCCTAGCTTTTAACAATAAAAATAATGATAATATTATTACAACAACAGGCCAGGCCACGTAAGTTATGCAGGGATCACTGAGTCGCAAATATATAAATAATTATAATTTTTTTTGGTATTTCAAATTTAACAGATAAAGAACCGACCGCATAAGTCCTTCATACATCGTACTTCTTACATCGTAGTATGTTTCCAGGTTGTATAAATTGAGGGAAATAGAGGCCGTGGCGGAGTTTTCATTGTCAAGCAAATCACTTTACATCTTGCTTACCATCGGCGAGATTGTAACCCAACGTGAGCCTGAAAAAATCCAAGATATCGGTCCGTTGCCGCGTGGATACAGACGGTGAATAGGACGCCGGTTTGCACGCTCGTACGGTCGGCGCAAAAAAGCAACAAAACAATTACTACGCGATCTGGCAACATTGTTGCTAACCAGTCGGCGGGCGGCGGGCGCGCCGTTCACGCGACGCTGGCTCCGATCGTTTCCTTCGGTGCCACTCGCATGTCTGTATTCGCTTTCGTTTTGTGCACACATCGCTTTTGCTATATATATATTTTATGTGTTACATTGGTTTCCATCGCATTGTGATCCGTAGATTAGATCCTTAAATCCTTAGATTGTGATGCTTAGAATAAAAATCATTAATTTCATTTATTACTGTTTCTATAATGTTATCCGGCGTAAATATACGGAGTGGAAGTCGGAGGGCGATCACAGTGGGTTTGTACGTCTGCCGAATCGCGGTGTTCACTCGAGAACTCTTCTGCCCCAACAAAAAAATTTGTGACACATGACCAGCACACTGCCACTTGAAAGTGCTAATACTCTCAGTTAGGTCGGTTACCTTAGTTCTCTGCCGGATATCCGCGTTTCGGATCACATCCCGCAGATGAACACCGAGCGTAGCTGTTTCCATACCACGTTCAGCTACCTTCTGCTTGTGAACTAGTCACAAAGTCAGAGTCCACGTTTCTGCAGCGTACCTCTCAATTGGCAGGATGCACTGATCGAATACCTCGCTCTTAAGGCTCTGTGGTGTAGGCGACGAGAAAACTAGACGAAACTTTCGAAATAATGCCTTTGTTAAGCAACAAATATATTTGTTTAATACTGATAATCAACTCAACCATGGACCACACCTCTTAAAAATAAAGCTCTGCTTAGAGGTGAGCCCATCATGAACTTCCTACTAGTAGTTCTGAATCTAAATTGTGCCCGGTGCATGGCAATCAGCTCACTATCCTATTCGACTACAATGGGACGTAAACGCAATTAGTGTACAAACGCTATACAAAGGTAAAATATTTATAATAGAACTATTATTAGTTAGGTTTTAATTTTTTTTTATCATTAGATTTGATTGTAATTGGTATTCATTTAATTCTAGTTAATTTAGATCTCGGTTTTCGTCGAACAGGCCTATATTAAGAATGTTGAATATGTTATGAATATTATCAACGAAAATACCACAAATCTAAGTGAGTTTCCAAATTAATACATTTAACGATTATGACATGTATTTGGTACGCTCTAGATTTTTCGTAGATAGTTGCCAGATACAGATAAAATATCTTTTTGACATTTAATTGGATATACGATATGGCAACATTCTTGTTGAACGCCCGTAACATAGTATTATTAGTGCCTATTAAATAAACATTTCATTTTCGAAATCAGTTATTAATTTAGTTACTTTATTATTGATAATGTCGCCAATAGACACGTAGCTATTTTAGATCGATTTCAGTGTATATTTTGGTTATGGTCACATATTTAAAGGACCTACATTCAACTTAGTAAATACAAAAATATTTGTTTGTAAATTACGTATCCGTAGAGAGTGACAAAAGAAGAAGCAGAACACATAAAGAACACATGAGTCAGATAAACTTCTGTTAGCTCCAACGACCAAAGACTTTTAAACCCTCCAGCAATCAGAATTTGACCTATGTACATAGGTACCTATCTGATCAAAGACAGGAAAGTCTTGGTGTTTATCTGTACCTACTCGTACATTTACCAACATTCGCGCTGTCTATGTATCTGTTCTGGCATTCTTTCATTTCCCATTTACGATTAATTACACCGAAACATTAAATTCATTCATTTGGAAATTTATCTTCATACTCGTTCACTTCAAATCATAATGCACTCAAACCAGTAGCGGTAATATATTGGAATAAAAAGTCGCATATTCCGAGCGCGACTCGCGAGCGGTGCGACGGCGAGCGGTTTTTTCATCGGCGTTAATTACTTAAAACTTGCAGCGCCAGTCGCTGTCGAAAGGGCCGCATTAATTCTTTATCAGCGCCCAGCAACCGATCTCGGAACAACTGTTTCATCTGATATCAGGACAAGTAAATGTACAGTAAATATGTACTCCGTTATCTTACCACGTACGAGTTCTTTTAATAATGATTGTATTCCAATTTTAGCACATTTTTAGTCTATTTTTGCATTTCAATTCTGACCACGTCTGAGCGTCTTTTTGCTTCATACAAATGAAATGTAAAAACAGATTTTATTGATATTTCTTAACGTTCTATTTTCAATCTGCTCTGTTCTCCGAGCTGGTCTATTTAAAAGGTCCCTAAAGGACCTGGCGTGAATATATAAAAATGATACACCGTTTTGGACAAATAAATCGGTCTTTATAACGTTCCTCAATATCAATGAATCTGTTGCTAGGCGCGATTTGTGTAGATATTGTTCAATTAGTTAGAGTTTACTGATTGCTTTTTTTAAAGGTAGCACAGCAGCAAACGAGCAGGCAGCAGTTACGAGTAGCCGCTGCTGCCCACAGACACGTGCTGCCGTCCCCGAACAGAACTATAGGAGTAGGAATGTTAGTGTCAGTTAGTCTCGTTATCATAACACTGATTAATATGGTTATTAAGTACTTATATTCGTTAAAAATAATTATTATTATTCGTTAATATTTGTATGAATTCAAATATAAATGAAAGTCCAATACGTGGGTCTTTGGTCTAGTAGGTACTTGTAAGCACGACTGCTGAACAAGGGGTCCTGGGTCGCCCGAAGTATTAATGTGTTTTTGAATCGAAACACCCAGTAATAGCACTGATTCTGAATGTATGCCCGGTGCATGGCAATAGATTCACTACCCGTTGAATGCATAACATAACTAGTGTAAATGGCTGAACAATATTCCTCTGCCTACCCCTTCGAGAAAATACAGGGGGGGTGATGTTCATTTATATGTATAAGTGTACCTTGATATGTATTCAGCAGTCATCGTAACTTCTTCGTGAACGTAAACAATAAATATTACGAGTATAATTTACAGCGAGTGTGTTGGCACAGATGTTGTGTTAATAAACAGACAAACAGACAAACCGACAAACAGTCTGCACTTGCTTGTTGCAGAGCCACGGCTATCGAGAGTACATATATAGCAAGATCAATTATATCGGGTCAATAAATCGAATAATCGAATACATATGTGCATATTTATGTAACAATATTATATTGTATTATAATTATATGTTATATCATTAGTTACTTAATTCAATTACTTTAATTTTGTTTTTATTAACTTTGATTATTGTGCGACATAACAACACACCTATGTGTTGCCTAAGGATAGTCCCACTTTTCACCAGTCATTTTATACAACCCCTATCATGGAATAGGGGGTAAACCTATGGCCATACATGAAGTACGAATCTGCACTCCTAGCCACTAATGGAGATTTCAAGTTAAAAAAACCATTAATACTTTTGCTTGACCCGGGGATCACCCCCAATACCCTGATGACACGCTTGCAACTACTACTCCAACGATTATTCTGATTTTTATATTATTTTAACAGAAAAATTGCACATTTTTTTACTAACATAACCTACTGTAGTCAGTAAGACAAGTCAAAAGTGCAAAAGAAATTCGATCAATAAGTCTAAAACTAATCTAAGACATTTCATTTAACACTGTCAAACGTTACCACATTTTAAATGTTTCCACTCAAATAATCATCAGTCCGTCTTAGGCTCGATTCCCACTAGCGCAGAGTCGTAGCGAGGCGTAGCGTTATTTGCAACACTTCAATAGCAATTTGAGTTTTATCTCCATTAAATAAAGTGCAATTTTGCCATATAGAAAAGTTTAAAGTATACGTTTTTCGAGATCGACGCGAGACTGCGCGCGACGTCGCGCGACTTTATATTTTCTCAGTACCTACAGTAAGATATTGCGCATATAAGAACCGAAAATATATCATAGTTACCTCCAACGCAAAACGCGACTGATGATCGAGACGACGTTCTGGGTTCGAATCCCGGGTCGGTTACTATTGAATTTTGTCTAATTTAGGTTTTCTTGCAGAAATGTCTGGTAGTGGCTTGGAGTCTTGGACCCATGCAATTGTGGGACTTAAGTGATTGGTGAATCGTGGTACTACACTACACTCCTTTGTCTATCTTTTCGAGGGTTACACGCGCGCACTTACGTTTTTATTTTAGCTCCGTCAGTGACGACCTTTATACATTCTTAGTCAAATTCAAAATCAAATCATCTATCTTAAAATTCGCTCGTAAAAGATTCGCGGCGGACATTTACGATACCTCTTGCGCATAAGGAGTTTGACTGTGAAACTTTTTAACGCGCTGTTTTATGGCGGACCCCAGTATAATTTGATATTCATGTGTATTTTTATGTACGTAGCATATTTAATAAGATTTTCACGTTCCACTGGACGATTGATCGTATAATTATTGATACATCATCACGTCTGGGGTGACGGGGTAAACAGAGAGTACTGAGTTACAAATATCTGAATCCTCACAGACCTGTCGTGTTTCTTGTACATTGATCGCTTACTACCAACATGTGTGCACCTACCTATGAAGAGATCAAAAAATATGGTTTCACTGTAATTAATAATATACTTTTGCAGTCGGACAGTGTGTAAGGAGCCTAATCGCACCGACGTTATTCAATACATCATGTGTATTTTCGGTGACACGTGTAATTTATACGAGTATAAACGTGAGTTATTACAGATTAAGTTAATATTTAAATTACTCCCAGTTGTGCTGAAAAAAAGATGTCCGAATACATATTCATATATGTACATGAATGACACAGATTCCCAATGCTGTTTCCATGCAACCGAAATAATATTCTGGCGGGTCGCTCTGTGATACATATAGTAAGCTCCGGGCAGACAATAACATTGAAGATTCCTGTTCAGATAGGGTGATGTAAAAAGGGATGAAGTTGTGGTTACAGTGTAATTGGTTTTAGTGTAATTGACTATTATATTTAGATTAAGCATTTCTAACGAAGTATAATTAGTCTCATAGGGAAGTTACAAGTACATATCCGAAACCGACGTGCATGAATGAAAAATTATCAATATGGAAAAAGCGCGGAGTCTGTCAGTAAAAGGAAATTTGGAGCTCTCTGCACATCACTTAAGCGATCTGGCGTAATGATATTATCATAACAACAATAGTCTTATCTGCTTATTCGCTACTCATTTCTGTTTAAAAAAATATTTCATTGCATACTGAGAGTTAAAATATAATTTCGTCTCCAATTGAAAATTAATAAATTACTCACCCCGCTGAGAGAAAGGTCCCTATATATAAGATATTCTTAAAGGCTCAATTTCAAGGGAAAGTAATATGAAATGTTTACATATAAATACATTTGCATTTAAATGGCTTTTAGCACAGTGCTTTCTGATTACATTAACTGTTTAAAACGTCTCACATTACAGGTTAATCGTAGACATGTTGCGTTTAAACGCACATATCCTTTATGTATCCACCCATTACCTTTTACAGGTCCATTACCGGACATTCTAAACCTTCCCTAACCGGGACCACTCCACGATCCTAGGCTTTAGGATCCAGCTGCACTGTTAAAGTTATTACACCACAATGTAGGAGAGCGACCTACGTGGCCGCCACTCAATGACCTTCCTTCCCCATCAATCGTCGGTACTTCCAACGATGTGATCTGCCTTGTGCCAATACATCTGGTTTAATTTGGAGGCCTATTTCGGTGATACTGATTCATCTACCTATTTCATCGTCACGGACTTAGTTTATAGCTCTCTCGATAGAGTTCATCGTCACGGTCTCTATGTCTCCTCTGTAGCTCGTTGAGTGACTTTAAGCTTGCGCATGAGATGTGGCGGACCACGTCTCGACTTCGTAATGCATCACTGCTTTCACATATTAATCTAATACCTTGGACTCCAGGCACCGCTCTTTATTACTTAAGGTGCTGGATCATGGTTCGTAAATTTTCACAGCACATTGCAGCGAAAAAGGGCATGTAACTCACCTAAGTATAAGATCCATAAAATATACTGAAAGCGACTCGACGAAGAGAGAAGAACACAAGGTTATAATTGCGCGTTTTGGGAAATGGTTCAATCTAGCAGAGGACTGACTGACGGTTAATTAAGATAATGGTGACGATGATGATCATGATGACGATGTTGATGTTGACGATGATAATAAACTTTAACTTTTCAAAATAGTTCTGAATTCGACACACTTTGATATAAATTCGATCAATATCTAAACTCAACCTACATATTGTTCGGGCGTTTAAGTTATAAAGCTATCCATGAATTAATATCAGTATAATAATAAATAACAATAATCGATCCATTTGTTGACCCCATTGACCCATCTGGAATATCGGTCTGCCATATTGTCTGCCACGCTGGCCAAGTGAGGGTTGGCAGACCTCGCACACCTTGGATTTTTTTTTATAAATTCTAAGATGTGCAGGTTTTCTCACGATGTTTTCCGTCACCGATAGCAAGTGATATTTAAACTTAAAATGCACTTTCAAAGACGTGCGTGCCAGGGATTCGAAGCCAGCACCCCCGCGATGAGAGACTGAATTCTCAACCACTAGGCTATCACTGCCTTCTATCCTATATGGGT
>DWME01004906.1:0-15642 GCA_018244795.1 Parelbella ahira ahira | reverse complement strand
GGTCAGTCATAAATATGTAAGTTATTTGACCGCCGTGACCACAGCGATCTAAGCAACTGGCTTGATATATTGACATGTTTCTATGAATACCGTTCGTACCTGTTAAATACAAAGCTAATAAATCATGCCACTGGTGTAATAACAACATTACCATTAATATCAACCCCTTTTGGATACAGGTACCCTCACCTCATGAAACAAGTTTCATGAATTTTACTGTAAACAATTCTGGACAAGCTAGCTAAGAGTCACTCGCGCTATGACCAGGTGTGAATTATGTTAGCACTCGACTTACCATTTTCAGCCAAATATAGAGAAACGTATAGGAAATACCCACAATTGATCTCTTACTTCTGATAATGGATAGCGTGAAACATGATTTTGTTAATGGAACCTTGTGGCGGCGAGTGCGGAATTATTTCCCACTGCGGTATCTATTTCTCTGCAGCGCTTAACTGTGGTTTAATTATATCAGCTAAATCAAAATATTATACTTTCAGGTTTTACTCCCTAATATCGACCTAAAAAGATTTTAGATCATTTTTCGTTCTACGTGTTATTGTATTAATGTATTGTATTGCAATTACGCTGTGTAGAGTACAACGATACATCAAGCGGCAGAAACGGTTTCCGCAGTGATAATATATCAAGTGAAACATCGACGGAGCGTTCTGCCGCTTTCAAAATACGTACAATTTTCATCGGATATTATACAAATTATATTTAATTGCTTATAACACAAGCAAAATGTATGATTACCACAATTTATGTTATAATAACGTAATTGCATTCGAACTATACGTACTTTTGTTGAGATGTAATAATGAAAAATAATGATCCAATTGAAGTAATTTATTTACTTTACTTTGTTACTAATAATTTATAATTGAAATATATGAAACATTCTTTTTTAACGTAGGCAATATTTTAAAAATAAAACAAACAAAACATGTTAAAATAACTATTATCATTTTATGAATACTGAACACGAAACAAAGGCAAAAATTTTTGGAAATAATTACGTTTTTATATAATTAGATAGATTATGGAATTAAAAATCATATCTTTATTATGAATTTAGATATTAACTTATTAAGAGAAACAATTAAAATACGTGTCTGGAAGGTGAATACTTAATAAACATCGCTGTAAGTTGTGACTTGTTCAAAACAACGTGCGCACCGACTCTACATTTGCGTGACGAAACGTCGTTAGTAAATCACCGGTACTTAGACAACGATCATAAACGACTCTATTTTAACATTTACATGCATAATATTGTTTCTTAAACTGATGAAGATGTCGTTGCATTATTTAATTTTAATTGTCTATAAGAGTTCGTAAATTGTTCATAATAAACGTTCGCAGTTCATGGAGTGAACAGTACATTATCAGAAATATCACAATAAAATAGTCACTCTAGAATCATAGCTAAGTAGAGATAGTGCTCTATGTATTTAGTATTTACGCGTATAATGACCATTAAATGTTCTATATTTGACACGTATGGTGACAATTAAGTATAAATTTGTCGATTGTAGTATTGTGTAATTAAAAAAATACGTTCGAAATTTAATTACTTTATTAAAAATTGATGTATCCCATTCATAGCCAATTACTGGTATAATATTTTAAACATAGAGCAGGGAGGTAGAGGCTCTCGGTCCATTATACTCTTCCTGAGCTGAGACGAAAAATACATATATACACACACTATATTCTCTTTAAATTATAACTCAAATAATAAAGTTTTTTTTTTTTAAATACAACCATACAAATTTATTTGAACCCTAAGTAAGTTAATGCTACGCAATTGAAAATAAGATTGTGAACGATTTTTCGTAACCCTTTGACCCTGTTTAAATACTATACTAAAGATGAACAGTGTAAAAAATACACACATCACTAGAGTTAATAAGAGTTTATGTTACCCGGAATTTGCAGCAATCTGGACTGTCAAGGTGACAGGAGAGTCGTCATTGAAACGTCAGATGATAAATGCTTGTTGCCTATTTATTACAAAAACACCGAAATCTAAAAAAACGTGAAAAAAAGTTGTATTGTCTTTCAACTCTACATTTCAGCATCGACCTTCAGATATTATTTATATCATATTCTTCTTGTTTTTCTTACCTGTAGAATGAATGATCAATGAAAAATGTTCCTGAGAACGTTTTACTATTCTTCCGTCGCTGGGAGAATAGTTAAAGTAATTTAACTCTCAAACTTCAATGTTAGGAAGTTCTTAAACTGCGATTCTCATAATTATTGTAGATAGTTAATTAGTTTTATTAATTCGAATATATATGTATATTTGAATGAGAATCTTCAATAAATAATAATTTAATTTGCTTTCTGCTTATCCCGCAAAGGACTTAAGTGGCGATATACATATATTAATATTTAATATACATACAATATTTTTTACATCTTTGAAAAACATGTCGGTATGATACGAAAATCTTACACCTTCATACACCTTATGGAACTTAACGAAAAATTCTAAAGCATACAGGTGTCTTCCAGTCCAGATATCTTGATGTTTTGTTTTATGGTCCAATTACAATATAACTAGACACAAAATGCAAGGCATAAATCACGTTCAAAATATTATCAAAATCTTTGAAAATTGTACGTGTGAAGTTATACAACATTGTAGTATCATCTGTTGGTGACTAGCAAACATCAGAAGTCTGACATTTTTGTTAAGCATTACAACCAGCTATCAATATCACAGTAACATTTGTTACTGAGGAGTACCTAATATATCAGTGTATTAAAACTTATATCTTCTATAATATATATAATAGTCTATGTATAATCTCAAATCTTAAAAGCAGTAAATTGTCGTTACGTCAATTTAAGGGGAAGATTGAAAAATATATGTTATGCTTTTATTTACTTACAGCGGATTCGACAAAAATAACAGTAAAAAAAATTCTTTAAACGATTTTGTGAATAACAACAATATATAACAGGTTATATTATTTTATAGACATGTTTTTGCACGCTGACGGAAGGCAGTACTAAAACTGACGTCAGACTATGTCAGATCGTAAAATTACCGCCAAAGTATGCAATTCTCGTTGGCGGAATGGTATATTATAAAAACGAGATAACATTTTTCTCTGATGATCTTTTTCAATACTTATATTAAAATCAAATTGTCAATTTAATTTTTGTGATAATATTTTTTATATTTAACGTAACAATACTCCTGTAATCCCCGAAGGGGTAGCCAGAGGAGTGTAGTACCCGACGTTTCAACAGTTGCGTTTACTTTCCATGAAATAGATGTGCCTATTGCCATACACTGGACACAGGTCCAGACTCCGAGTCACTAATAAAAATTCTAAATTAAAAAATTCAATAGCACCCAACCCGAGATTTTAACCCAGGACCTCCCGATCGGCAGCCGCGCTTGCAACTACCCAACCAACGAGGTAATCAATAGTCTGTATAGTAACATAAGCATTTAATGAACTGCATAAAAATAACAACACAATCATAATGTTAGTCATAGCTACGTCATAAAGTTAAATACTCTTCGTCTTACATATAAACCTGTATCAGTTTTAACCTGAGTAATAATACTAAAAACGTGTAACCAGACACAAATCCGAAAACTAAGGTTTTTCTGTTCAACATCTTTTTGTAAAAAAATCTCGAATTCCATATAAGGAAAAGATACAAAATGAATACAGAATATCTAAATTACTTCTTTTAGATGTTTATGTATAAATAATTGAATTCATTATAATGTAATCATTGGAGGTGTTATGTAACGTACATAGCTAAGTAGGTATATCTTCTCCTTGACTGCTTCGATTTTATCTTTCGATTTACTTCATTGTTACATATATTTTTTGTTGGATTAAAACAGTTTCAGATCTGCTTTGTTACGACAAGGCTAATAGAATTCAAAAATATCGATGGCCTTAAAGTTGACCTTAGCTGTTAGATATGAAAGGTGTCGACAATATAGCATCGGTTGACGTCGTGGCTTTCGAGATTAAAACTTAACTAGGAAGAGGGAGCTACGAAGCCTAACAGTCACATATGAATGCACATGTTGAAATTTATTTCTTGGTTATTGTCTGTCAAATTATCTAACGTTTGATGCAACTTCAGAATGTTTAATTAGCATTAAAAAATCTCATTTTTTTTAAGAGAAATTTTGTACTAAACGCATCTACGTATTTAACTATTTCATCATTATTGATTTCTGTATTGTAATTATTTACCATAGACTAATCGTTTCGATGTAACGAACCAATTTGTGAAACTAAATAAACTGAATTCAAATTAACAAAAAAAACGAACAAAACGTGTAGCCCAACAACAACATAGGGAACTAAAAATATTTAAGAAATGGATTAAAAAACAAACGCAGTAAAACCCTTTCATTGACAAAACTCAAGATTATAATCATAATAATAATCAATTCGTAATTATATGAGTTAAATACATGTTTTATAATAAGACGAATACTAAATATCTTTGTCCAGGATTATACTGCAAATGCTTTTGTCCAGGATTAGAGTGAGATGTCTTTGTCCAGGAATAGAACGCTTTACACACGTAGACTGATACTAGTATTATGTAAAGACAGGTACACAAACAACTCAAGTCAATACGAGTACTTCGAAACAGCTGCTCAGTCGGGAGGCTAACTCGTATAAACTTTACGCGGTCAACAGACTTTGTGGGCACTGAACCTTATAAGAGAACAAAATTTTATTTTTTCAAATAATTCTAACGTTTTACAGAAGTATTTATTAATGGAGGACAATATGTGATAGAGAAAAATACTTAAGTATGGAACATTCCGCCTTACTTGTTACTGAGAACAGCACAAGCGTATCACAAGTTATAAGTCAATTATAGTCTTATATTGTCTCATGGGATCATATAATCGTATGTAATCTAAATGACCATTAAATCTCAAGTAGCCTTTAGTATTTTTGCTCCTCATACTTTGAATTTATATGCAGATTTTATTGCATAGTACAAGATAGCGTTGCATACAGTGGCGTATACGTATGGAACCGAGATTTTTTTATTGTAGAGCAATTGCGTGACTTTTGGAAACTAACAAAGATTACAAACATCTCTGAAATATTTCACGTATAACAATAATTTTTTCGTATAACAAAACAGTTTGTTGATCACTGGCATATAAACAATCCAAATTACTCGGTGGTAATTGGTCACCGTAGCCAATAGGCATTAAGAGTCCTAGATTCGATCTAAGTGTTATTGGGTTTTCTAACTTAACATTTTCAACAGTATCAGAGAATTTTGATTTATGCCCGGTATGGCAACTAAATGTCCACTAAATGGCAACTACATACTAACAACTCTGCCTACCAATTCGGGGAAATACAGACGTGATGTTATGTAAACAAGTTTTATAAGAAGTGACATAAATGACATAGCATTCGATTGCAGATACAAGACTAATATCGAGGTCATTATGTAGAGTTATGCTAAATTCTAGATTTTAATTGGTTACACAATAACTTTATATGTGTAATCCGAAACGTTTTTCGACAAGCTCGAGTCGGAATTAATTTGTATTTCGAATTTATTTCGTAAATATTATTTTTTGTATGACATAATTTTATTTTTTGTATGTATTTATTTTAGGCGAAGATTCGTTAATAATTTGGTAGAGTCAATATATACTCTTACATATTGCGATACATTTGTTCTTTTTTGTTTGGATTTAAATGATTATCCATATTATAATTTTCTTTTTAATTACAGTTCTAACAACACGTTCCGTGTGAAAATAACATCGACCTTTGAATTACTGTATTTTTACAGCATTTAAGGATAAAAATTGCAACTAAAAATTTCAAACGAAATATTAAATATCTTTGAACTTCAACTTCGAACCCAATATTGACATAAAAAATTAAACTTAAGTTCGATTATTTGTTGAATAAACTCATTGTAGGATCACGTCACAATTTAGGATCTTTCAAGATCAAAACAATAGAATATCTATGAACATATGGAAAATCAGTTTATTATAATATTTCAACGATTTCTTCGCATCTTGCCTAACGGAGCGGATTCCAGCTGTGTCATTTCCGCCACTATTCCAACACGCAAAGGTTCAAATAGGTGCGTTACATACAATAATCATAGCTGATGCGATGCACCCAGTATTTTATTAATTACAATTGTAATCACAGTTAGACCATTAAAAACTTACGTTATAAGCATCTCGGGCTTGGCTTCCTTGTCATACACTCACTTCCTCACAACACAGATAAACACAAAAAAATATATATTGCAAAACACACGCGCACTGAGCTGAGGTTGCGATTTTTCCAAACTTTCTAATTCCGTGGCGCGATTTTTGACAGATGGCGCGGCAATCGGCGTGTGGGTCGGCGCGCGGTCGACTTCGAACTGCCAGCGGTCCGTTTTCGCTGGCTTCGCTCGCTTGATGTTTTTTTTTAATTCTCTCAAACCAGTGTCGCGTTGAACCAACGTTACTAACAGCCAGGGCAGCCAGTCCGGTGTGTTAATAATGACGCAAGTTGTTTCGGCAACTCGGAGTCCAACGCGGGTTTTTTTATTGCCAATCGCATGACACACAGACGGCCAGTTTCATTATAACACAGAGGTCCTATTTGAAATTCTTAAGGCGATCAGCCAATGTCAAAGTCCGAGAAATTATCATCTATTAATCAGTGCAACCTTCCACTGATTGGTTCTAACTTTGTTGGTGTGACTAATTGCACAATGTTTATTTCGCTCTATTTTCTTTACGTAAGGTTATTTTTGTAAAATGTTTGTGTATTGAAAAAACAGTTCAAATAAACTTATAAAAGCCTGAATTGTAAATAACGAAATTGAACTGTAACAAGTACATCGCAAACAGGTAAATTATTCTCAATAGTAGAATGAACAGGTACTGCTAACTAGACTATAACAAACAATGGAAAATATATGTAAGCAAACGCAAAATGTTGATATTTAAAAAGTCTAGATTTCATAAAAAATAACTTACTGCAGTACTGTTATACATTAGTAACCTAATTTTTATATGTTTATATTATTATTAGGAAATTCAAGTTGGAAAAACTCAATAGTAACCTATATATCTAATATTTATATTCCTAATAGAAAATAGCAATTGCATTTTGCAACCACCCGACCAACGAATCAGTCAAAGTAAATTAAAGAAGTTATTTTAAAAATATAAAGCACGACACAATAATACGAATTTCGAATATCTTCTTCTTATTCGTATGCTCTTGGCAGAGCAGTCGTGGTCAGGTATGAGGACTATTTAATTGATGTTTATTGGAGGCGTGCACCACTACAGCTCCCCATTCGTTTCGAACTGATGCTCGGCGGGCGTTCTCATTGATAGACGCGTTGGTTAGGGCCTTTATTTGGTCGGTCCAGCGAAGCGGAGGCCTCCCTCGAGATCTAACGCCAACAACTCTACCCTGCACAACTAGGCGTTCCAAGGCGTCCACACGGCGCGTTACATGACCAAAGTAGCGAAGAATTCTGGTATGGACTATGGTAGAAAGGCGGGTATTTATGCTGAGCTCTTTAAGAATAGAGACGGTGTTGGGTCCACGATATACGCAGCATTCGTCTCCAGCACCACATTTCCAGTGCATCAATTCGCTGTCTTTCCCTTTCTTATATATTATACAGTACCAATCACAAATTTGGCGCTATTTTTTAAGATAATACAGCTTATCGTTTATCGTCTTTAGGTGGACAGGTTGCGAGGTTGGATAATCCGGGCACTCACGGCAAACATTTCATTTTTAACCAGCCACTTTACTTCGCTCTACTCATTCTGTTAGTTCCAACTTTAGATTAAAGTGAGCTCAAGCCAAGAGTTCTTAATGATATAAGGGTGAGTTTGAATTTTTTGATGAAGTGTACGTACATACTTCTCTATATGAATAGTTTTAGATGTTCATAGAATTCATCCCCTTCATCGGCATTTTTAAGTCTAATGCTGAAATTATATCTCCCCTGAGGGGGTTTTGTTTTTGAGGGAGAAGAGCCCTAGACTTTTACAAATAGGCACACTGTTCATTGCGTGTTACCAAATATACGGGTAAACGATCATCGTCGCAAAAAAAGATTTTATGACACCATTTAAGCATCCGACGAGGGTTAATAACTTGTCTTTCGATAATAAATTTGAGTATCGACTGACCATATCCTGAAAAGCGTGGAAACCTCCTGAAAAATAACTACTAATGATCAACTATAACGAGTCAATCACGCCCTGTCACATTCATTTTAACTTTTAAAACGCGGCCATAGCATTAGCGACGTTTTATAAAATTGGCATGACATACACTGTATTAACAACTGTGCTTATAAAATGAGGAATTAAAAGTGACGAACGAATACAAAAATTTTTACATTCAGTCATTTTATTACTAGCGCAAGAGAATTGCTGAGTTTATTTTCCACTTACATAGTTGTGCGCTCAAAGCATTATTTGAGCTGAAGTTGCTTTAAAGGAAATTTTATTTGAGACACACATACCTTAGAAATATTGTTAGAAAAACACATTATTATGTAAAAGTATGATTTGTAGTTAATTTTTATTTACATTACCAAACTTTTTCTGGCCGCCATAGCTCTAAATAATATAAAATTTGTGTTTAAAGTCAATTAATGCAGAACATCTATGTCGTCATAGACAACTACATCGCTTTTGCTCAAAATATTGATTCTGTTTAAGATTGAAACGCCAGAAAGGCGCCAGTCTCTGCTTCGTAAATCATATAAAATGCAGTGTGTTTCACCAATATATAATTTATCTAGTTATTTTTTTATTAATAAAAAGTGAAGAGAGAGAGAGAAGGCTCATTTTCAACCTCACCTTCGCCTGTAAATATTGAGAATATTAGAAATTTTTTCTTTAAGCTAATTATAACTAAAAGGTTTTTATTTAAGAAGGGTAATAATGTGAGTGCTGCTATGATAAAACCAAAAAGCTACACTCTTCTCTCCAGGTGAAAGACGAGATCAGGTTTGTTTAATTAAAATAGCCTGCTGCCCGCTACACCACTCTATTACTTGCGGTCAGCACACAGTGTCAGGCGAAGCGGTTTAACAGTAACAGCGATTTGTAGTGTACAATACAAAACACGTGTATATGGTTGTTGTTTGCTAAACAGTGGTTAATTTGTACAAGATTATTAATATATTGGACTGCCACATTAGTCGAGTGGTTACAAGCGCGACTGGTGATCGAGAGATCCTAAATTCAATTAATGGGTCGGGTATTATTGGATTTTTCTAACTTAAATTTTCTCGTAGATATTTCCAGTAGTGGCTCGGAGCCTGGATCTGTATTCGATATATGGCAATAGGCTTGCAATTTATGGCAATACGCGCACCACCTATTCCATAGAGCGACGTTAACGTAACTGGTGAAATGTTGGAGTGTACCACACTCCTCTGCGTACCCTTTCACCGATTATGCCGTGATCCTTTTTTTAAATAATATATTAGTGTAATCGTGATTACCGCCTGCCCGCAATTAGTTAGCACGGGCCACGGCAGCCTAATGCCTGAACCCTTTCAATTCTGCAAGGGGGTAATTTACATCACGCTAAGTTCTCTGGTTGTTAACGGTTGTACATCTTGTGTAGCAATTAATACATTTACGTGTATTTTTTTATATATTCTTATTTTCTTTTCGTAGGCTTTTTTATGTATTTTTTTCAGTAAGCTTTTAAGATAAATTATGATGAATATAATCCTTAAGAATAATGATTTTTTAAAAATCTTATTTAGAAATAACTTTTTGTAATTATGCTAAAGATTCAATGTTTTTACTATTGTACAACTAATTTTACAACTCGCTTTCAGGACTTACATGCAATTTACACCTGTGATACAAACGATTATTAAATTCACAGCGTCGTATTAGCATAATATTTAAGTGTGTACATACATATGTACATAATGTATGTATGTTAGTAAATCTATGTTACTGAAAAAAGTATAAGTAAAATAAAGAAGAGAAGACCTGAGGATCCAGCTCAGTGCACATTGGAGTGGCCTATGTCCAGCAGTGGACGGGAGTAGGCTGATGATGATGAAAAATTAAGTAGACAAATTAATTCAATTAAACTAATATATGTATATGGATCCGAATGCAATATAATTATATTTTAACACATTTGATACGATACAAAATGCCATATATATCGTAATATGTACTTACAGTTCGTCAAAATTTTATGATTTAATACAAGTTTTATTATATATCTATAAAACAAGTACGTTTTTTGCGGGCTAACATATAAAAACAAAATAGCCCCCGCGTCGCCATAAAACACTTTATGACGTACTTAACCTTGAGATACGTACGTATTCTGTAATAATCTTAGATTCTAGAAATTTCTTCAAGAGCCGCAATTAAGGAAATAGAAAATATTCTGTCAACGGGTGAAAATCCAATATGAGCTGGCAGCGACGCTCTGTATTCAACAAACAGCAGTCATACTTTGTAATGTAAATTACAAAAAAAAACTTAACTTTTTACAAGCAGACTCGCATCATAGTCTACATATAATTTTCGCGGGGCAGTAATTTTTTCGTTCCAGGCTGGAATAATCCCAAGTCGTTCTTTGCCTTACCTGAATGCTCCACACTGGCAGCAAGCAGTAACTCCAATATCACTGGATTGTCGCTGAGCTCTCACTTAAGAAAGAAATGCATCTGCATTGTTGCCACAACGACTAGCCTAAAAGCAAAGAAACCATTGTTCTAAAAGCCGTAAATATTTCTGCAGAAGATGTTGAAAGAAATAGCGAACCATTTGTTTAAACTATGTTAAATCGTTATGTCAAGGACAATGGAGAGGATTTTACGAAAATTACAAATTTCATTTCTAAATATCTAATTCGTCACATACGAAGGCACACTGTGCATAATCAATCTGTGTGTTTAGAAATAACCGCAATGAGAGGTTTCAATATTCCGAAACTATTTGAGTGTAATATGCTCTCGTGAGGCTTAAGTGTGTTAATATTTTCGCATTTATAATAGCTTTTAAGAGTGCTTAATTGAAACGTATTTCTAGTAAAAATGTAGTAGAAATAGAGACATCTCAGAAACTTTCATGTATCAACTTTTATTACTAAAACACTATATTACAGTGATCACTTCGTTAAAACATTATTCACAGAATAAAAGTTAAGTTAGTAATTTGTTTTTAGTATAAAATATTTTTGAAACCCACAATTAAAATAAAATTCGAATTAAAACCGAAATACTGATACATCATCACTTTAAATTGCAACGTCATTTTTTAATGTCGAAAACCTTACAAAATGTGATATTTCGTACAAAACAAAAAGTATGACTTGGCAGACTCGAAATCATTTTATAATGGCCGCAAACAAACAGACAACAATAAAAGCCAGAAACAAAAGGGAGAGGAATCTATTAGGAGAGGGCACAACGCATCGAACTGCGCAAAGCTTCGTTGTTTACGACCAAGAATAGATAGAAACTGAAGAAGCATATTTTAAAGTGTATTACTGAAACATGGTTCAAAATACACTTTTATTTCATTAGAACACTAAAAATGGTAATGGCTTCCCAACGGGGACCTTTACGACTTTTAACGGGCGGGAAACACCAGTAGGATTAGAAACAAGAATTTAATTAAAACCTTTTTCATTAAGTCACAATGCAGTGATGAATCTTTTGTTTGCGAGATTTGAAATTATTTCTTATGCTATGTACATTGAGTGCACCGTTAAATTAATGTTAAAATCGTAGATCGCAGCAGTCGTGTCAGCGGTAATCGTAGTCGTATAGAGTGAATACGCTTTTCCAGAGGGCAACGTGTGGTTCGACGCAAAAAGTCCGCAGGCAGCAGGTTTAATCATTCCCATTGTGTCGGCAGTAGTGCTGAGCGGGCAGTGATTTGCGGATTAGGCTTCGACGGCATTCCTGCAATGACCTCAGAACAATGGTGCTCGGGGCTTATTAACCGTTTTCAAGCATATACTACAGTTGTCTCTTCTGCTCTGCGGGAGCTCTCCTGTCTGTTAAGCAGTTCACTTATATGTCCGAAACTCTAACCTCCACACGCCATCATTACTGAAAGTGACGCAAAGAGACAGCTAATGATTTAAAGGTGTTAAAACTCCTGTCTTTCATATGACTGAAGAAGGATCTGTTACTTCCGTCACTAATCATTAGCGGGCTCCAGTTTTAGAGGTGTGACGTGATAAATACATGCAAAGTCTTTCATCTCAGTTTCGTCAACGTGTCAATGGGTCTGTTTGAGCTTTGTGTCTGTTTATGTCTTTTAAAGCTTCAGCTTTTTATTTGAGAGTCCAATGGGATGTAGTGTCGACGGTGAAGCTCTTCTGGACAGATAATATAAATTATGTAATTTTATTTCTGTCATTATCTTCGTGTGTCTGTATAATTTAATGAATATTATTGTGTAATTGTCAGCAGGAGAGCGGGTGTGCGGTGCCGGTACTGGTGGTGGTCGCACTCTCAGGGGTCAAGGTATGCGACCCCGACGACCAGGTATGTGAACATTTCACACTGTCAATGTTGTAAGAGGCCAGAGTTTAAAAGACTGAAGCCGGTCATAAAACATTTATTTCCGATTCATAACAAAAACACAATTGTACAAGATCGTTAATTTTTTTCGGGTGTATTTAAAAACAGATTAAATATATCAAACAAACTGGTTGATTACTGATTCGTGTCTACGCCAATCCACAGTGGGGCAATATGGCATAGGAACCTTCTGACCTCCCAATGTTATGAGGAGACTGCTACTTAACAGCGGGACGTAACAAGGCTTGTAGCGAGATACGATTTTGAATTAACATTAACTGGACTGTTGTTCTCTTTTCAAAATAATCAAACAAACATCAAAGTTTATACATAAATCTCTTAAAAGTAAATAGCTGTGGTTGATAAACTTGAGACGTGTTTCCAATTTTAAAATTCACGTTGTTACCGTTATAACATAAATTTATAAAAAGTTGGGAAGTTACTTAGGTTATTTATTTTCCACGCACCACAGAGCGGATGGCTCTTTGATATTCTAAAAGGGCTCTGTACCAATTTTAAATTGATGAATTTTGATATAACGGATTATAGACAAGGAATTCTTGACATAGGCTCTAAAAGTAGGCTTTGGAGTTGAACATAATGTATATTATTTATGTCCAAAGGTGTGAATCATAAATTAGGGCTTAACGGTAGTTGTCTAACATATTGCTTTTCTTAATGCGTACCTACTGTTTCGAGTTGTAAGCGAATTTACAGCTTCGCCAAATACCAGGTTTCCGTATTATTATACTGGCCGGGTTTCTGGAATTAAATTAAAGATTCCAGAGGATAGACCTGGTTTGTGTACTACCACGTTTTGGACAATATTAAAATTTACCGAACATGTATGCTAAACATTTTCCTTTTGGCGACGTCGAATACTTTTACGTTGTAATTTTAAGCAATTTCGAAATAACTTTGGAATTAAGTAGATTTCTTATTTTAACTTATGATAAAAGAACGATAAATGTTAACTTTTTCTACACTAAGACAGCAATTAGCTTTTGACACGTGTTTAAGGGTAACAGAATTCATTAGAATTTGATGACATGATGTATAGGGTGTAATTACGCACTTACCTATGTCGTATTTAACAAAGAAATAATCCCACCACTTCATAAAAATTTTAAATTATCTTTTCTTCTGATTTTTAAACAACAATTAGCTATAAAATTAAATTACAACCACATTACAAACTGACGTTCTTTAACCCGACTCCGGTGGAGCCAGGACCTTTAGATTTGGAGTCGCGCTTAGAACCACTTGTGAAGAAAACAGTGTTAAGCATTATTATGTATGTATTTAGTTTATCAACCACCCATCAACCATGAAACAGGTTCTCAACGGGTCTAAGATATCTTAACATCATTTCATTTAGTTGGCCAAACACTAAAATAATGTCGTGAACAAACCTCAAGCGAGAGGAGATATCCCTTGGATATCATTTAGACATATATTTAAATGAATCCGTGTTTCAGAGCGTGCGTATGTCGCACGCGCTGCGGCGCATCTCGTACGCGACGTGTGAGGCGGCGCGCGCGCTGTTCGCGTTCGTGGCGCGCGAGCCGCGCTCCGAGCCCGCGCACCAGTACTGCCACGCCTTCGAGACCGACACGCCCGACCAGGTGAGCGCCACGCGTCTTATTTACTCCTACTGTTACTTCTACTATAATTATTTAGTTATTTTGTCGATTTTAAAGTACTTTTTTCGTAACGAACTCAATGCTGACCCTCATGGGTTAGTTGCATGCAAAATCAATTGTGAAAGGAATTAAAGTTTTTGGGTTTGTTTCATAAAATTCACAAATTATTTGTCGCATTTAAATGTTCAGTGTTATTAAGTCTGATTGGCAGGGAATAAAATCGGGACGGTATGGACCAAGTACTAAATCGCTCTTCAAAATCCACAACCTGGCACTTCTATTTTGTTTATACTATTTATAGGTTTCTTTCCTTCTACACTCCTTTACTCTTCTTAACATTTTTGCTTATTATACTTAAATAACGTACAATATACCTCTTTAGTAGCGAATTGGTTAAAATCGTCTCCAGTTTAGATAACTCCAGAACCATATAGTGCCATGTGCATTTAATATAACCCGGCGCACGATATTAGTTGGCGGTTAATACCGGAACAAGATGCCTCGCCGCGACTTATTGATGCTATCGGGTGATATAGCCCCGTCTGCAGCCGGAGTACTGGTGGTATGTGGTAAGAGCGGACAGCGGATTCTATAAAACTGCGCAATTGTTATCAAATAACAGCGGAATCTATAAAACTCCGCAGTTGCTGTTAAATAACATTATAACACCGCAGTTTGCCCTTAGTTAAATTAGTTAAAATGTAAGTAGTTTATTAAATTACCCCTCGTTTTGGAATATATAGATACATCTGCTGCGTAGATTCGAAATTCAAAACCGTAATTTATGTAACAATTACGGCTAACCGTAATTCAATGCAGAGAAAATCTTGTGAATTATTTTAGAATTATTATAGAAATATTCTCTATAAGGTATATGTATATAGTAATATTCTTTAAGGGAACGATCTTTTTTATACAGTTTTATAATACAGTCTTACATGTTGAAGGTGTCAATTGCAGGTTGAATGCAAATGGACTATGATCAATATCCCGCTGTTCCTGTGGATTAAGTCATACGCGATCAAGCGGCCCAAGCGCTGTACTAGGTATTATTACGCCGAAAGTTTCCGTCGAGCGGCAGCGGGAAGTGGGCTGTCGGCGAGTTATCGCCGGCGACGGGCCGACACAGTTACAATGGCCGTTACGCCTCACTCCGTTCAAATTAAAGCTGGAAATACTCACGCTAAACTCTGCATTATTTTATATAAGCATACAATATGCATTCGTTCAAAAATACTAGGTAATTAATATGCCACTTTGTTTTCATATGTGGGATACAATATAGTGTTGTATTATTATCCCCTAAGTGATTGATAACTCTTGCAAAAAATCAATAAATTTAGATCAAATTCTCTAGATCTTTTATCAGGAGGAACTCAACCGTTCTATCTGAAAT
>DWME01004905.1:0-15646 GCA_018244795.1 Parelbella ahira ahira | reverse complement strand
ATGTTTTAATATTGTTAATAAAACGCATCAACAGTAATTGATGCGTAACAGAAAAGTAGTCAGAATGTAGGTAGATACCTTATTTTAACCAAACATTACTAAGTACATACATACATATGAATATGTAATTATGTAGACATGTATGTATGTATTATTTTCATTTACACTTCGATTCATATTGAATAATTAAACTTATAAACATTTAACTTTAGGAAATTCTTTTTAATAAGAGTATAAATGATCCACAGGTACAACTAAGTCTGCACTACGATACGGATTTCAATACACACATGACTGTCACAATTTCGAAATTGCCTATCTTTGTATTCAAAAATGCTTAGATATGAATTTTGATGTGGCATATGCTGATAAACATTGTAAATGTACATGTTACATTAAGCCGGAAAAAGCAAAATTTACTTACAAACATAATACTACAAGAACTAAATGGAAGCTCGGAACCCCTACAACAACGATACCAGCTTGGGCTCAAAACAAAAAAAGCAAACCTGATACTGGTGATGAAGGAGATGATAACGCTGATGTGTTTGGCGTACCCGAAGCAACCGCTGCCAGTACCACCAAAACGAAAGATGAAACAGTTACCAAGAATGTTACCGTTACTGCAAGTGATACGAATATTCCCAAAGTTACCGTCACTTCAAATAATACCGTTATTTCCAATGATACTGTTTTAAAATTCAATGCAGATGACAATACAAACAGTACTCAACATGACAACGACATTGTTGCTGATGACAGTAGTGCAACTAATTTGACTGTTACAAGTTCAGGAAACATAACAGAAAATGCAAATGAAAGTCCTTCTATATGAATTCATAGTTATAATTTAAGCGCCTAAACAAAAATTTGGGCCTTAATGGAAATAGTTTATTAAATAAATTTTAAATATACATTAATTCAGTTCTCGATTTAAAAAAAAATATCTATGAATACGAAATACACCTGTGCTTATTGACATTCTTGTATTTTTTGAATTCTTAACAAAATACACTGTCATAATACAATTTATATTGTATTTTTTAACAATTTTATCATTTAGATTTTCAAAAATGCTTACATACGCACAAATGCAAATATAAATTTTGTAATAAGTAATGTGGTGTACTGAATTTTTGGTATAGTAATTAAAAAAAGTGACGAAAACCATAATGTACGTTGAGAACATATGTACTCATCATTACATATGACATCACTACATACATATGTATGTATGCATCATTTGTTTACGACTAAAGTTTTAGATACCGAATTTTAAAACATGTTGTTTTCGCGAACCATATTTTCATTTCTTGACATACTCGTAATATCTTATCCCTGAAAGATGTATCTATCCCGGGATGCGTTGTGAGTAGAATATTTACGAAGGCAAACTGAAATAATTATCAATATATTATGCTTAACGGCAACATTAGGGAAATAATTTCCTTGTGCTCATAAAATATTCAACCCGGTACGAGTTTTATGGCGCTCCAAATTTTAGTACCGTATTGAAAATGAAATGATAAGTAATAATGAATATAATTAGAGACAGCACAAATATTCACTTATAGATAAATTAGAAATAACTCGTACGAGTGTTGAGTTATTGTTGAAAACACCTCGTTTATGTTTAAGTAATGAAATAATAAAATCAATAAAAATACCTTTCAACTTTGAAATCAATCTGATTATAATTTTACACCTGTTCTGTAAATGATTTTAATGTTCTGTTATCTAGCGAGGCTTCAATACGGAAAACGAAATGATCTACTATATATTTTAATTTATATCTTATTCAAAACATGATGTTTGGTTTCAGAAATTCATTTGTAACATTTTATAGTATTGAAAGTGCGGAAATTTTGCGGGTGTTTATAATATGAATAAATACGTATTTTTATTTTTCCTCTAAGGTCCCTTCATAGTGGAATGACGAAAAAACTTTTTATGCAATGCCCAAGAGGCGGCACGCGAGACTGATGGCTATGACGTATCGGTAGGATTTTTTTACCGATATCCAGCGAACATAAATATGCTTTTATGTCAATGTATCAATTTCTTTAGCTCCACTTGACGTTTTTGCCAAAACTATTTCAATAAGACATTTCCATGACGCGGGTAAAAGGTTACACTAAGTGATAGTGCTGGTCGGTGGGACAGTTTGCTAATAAAAAGTAGATTCTTGGTAAAATTGGAAAATAAACTAATAAAGATTTTTCCACAAATGATCGAAGGACTCTCCTTTATTGTAGAAGTAATAGTAGATTAGTCAGGAATGGCTTCAATTTAATTTGGATAGAAAATATTTATTAAAAATTGATCCATCCATCGAATTTCCACATTGTTCAATAGACCGAAAATACAGCCATGCTTTCAAGTTTAGATAAATATATTCAGATAGAAAGAAGTTTAGTAATATGTAGATGATAACTAATTATCGTTCAGATAAATTTTAAAAAATCTATGATTAATTGTTTTGTTAGAATCATTTAAACGGATGATACTTAAATTAAACTTAAATAAATTTTCAATTTCATCATAGTATAACCAGTAAGATTGTATGTAATGGTTACATAAGTAAGTAACGTAACATTGTTACACTAAAACTGAGCAAACGAAATGAGATAAATGGGAAAAGCATTTCTGAAGGATAAGTCGGCTAATCCGGGAAGTATACTTTGATGAAAGATTGATTTATTTGTAATGAATCGCTTCTGGGCTCTCTTTTATCTGTCTACACACAATCAGAAGCGAAACAAGAGGAAAGCAAACAATAAATCCTCCTACATAAAAATTGCAACAACTTTGCTCATAATACCGATGGAGGTATCATCAGAAGTTGGTCCGCTTCGCACCCTCGCGCCCATTCGTGCAGAGATTACCAATAAATCCAATACGGGATAATTGGCCCGCTTAATTCTGTTCTATCTTTCTACTTAGTTCAGTCGTCAGAATGTGCCAGCTCAGGCCCCTGGGGAGAGTCCAGTCGGGAGAATAAATACCAATTACTCGCCAAACAAAAATCACCCCTTGACCGGTTCTATTAGGAACTGTTTTTAATTGTAAATATGAAACAAAGCGCGGCAACACAAATGAAGAAACGAGTTCAGTTAATGAGCCATTTCTAGTTCCTATTGTTTTATGGAGATCTGAGCAGTCATCGGTAATGTATGGAATCGATTTATATATGTGACGTCAGTGACATGTGATGGACATAGGTGTCGGTATTCCCTGTCGTTTAATGGACGAGTATTATGGAGTGTGGGGGAGACAGCGATTTGATATTCGCATCAGTCGATGGCCCTCGGGACCACGGCGTACTGATTCAATAGCGTACCCTACGATCAATGTTTGTATGCATTCAGATATGGGAAATGCCTTTCGATAGATGGACTAAGAGAGTTTTTGGAACGGTGATGCCAATGACCTTCATGGGGTAGGTTTTATTCGATGTTATCTATTATCACCTAGTTGTTAGGCGATTGATGGTACGCATCACCTTGTAATAACAATGTAATAGGATCTGAAATTTATTTAAGCGTTTGGAAATATTATTAACGAAAAGAATCATGACTTTTCGGAATATCTTAGGTCGAATTCGCACTTGCGTGTATGTTTGATTTAACCTACTTAGAGTAATTGTGGTACTTCCGTTTTAAAGACAATGCATTAAAGATGTACTCATTACTGAGTTATGTTTATAGAGTAGCAACAATGGGGATAAAAAATATAATTTCCAAATGTACAAATCCATTGATCTTTATTACTTATATGTACCAATATGTTCATAATAAATATTGTTTCATTATAAATAAGATTATAAGTCTCACTTGTTTCGACCAAATAAATCGGATATACGTATGTTGATGGGCCAGATAGATTTTACGTCGGGTCTATAAGGATCTCTACCTTATATATTAAATATCGATATACGGTTCTCTCTGTGTAGCCCACAAGAGAGCAGGCGTAGTGGTATAGTAAAAATCATCGTTAATTACAAATGGCAAACCTTTTTAATTCGATCCGCATAACATACGCATATGAATACATTAGGTTCCAGATATCTGAATACGACCCCAATACGAGTTAGAATTAAAACGTCAGTCAAAGCGGAAAAATCCGTTCCGAAAAATTAGCCAACAGAATTCCGACAAATAATTAATCTGGAATAATCATACAAAACGATGCGAGCGAGCTGCCCGGGTATTATTACCATTCATTTCAAATCAGCCGTGCGGAGGGTAGGGAGGGACCTCGCCCTGAATAAGCATACATTTTCCAATCAGGGCACGTGTCATTTAACTCGCTATTAAATTCGACTTCTTCCCTCCAAATTATCATCATGTCAAATGTAAAGCCTCGCCGTTACGTATCAAACTTTTTACTTAGAGTGTACGATTAAATAATGATTGATACAATTTTGATGTTTTCGCAATACATGGCCGCATTGCTTATATTCGTACTTGTAATGTCACGAGCTCAATCCTTGAAGAGGTAGGCAGAAAAGTGTAGTACATTTACTATTGACATACATCGGGCATAAATCCAGATTTCGAGCAACTAATGGAAATTTTCACTAGAAAATCTAAGTTAGGAATATCCAATAGTACACAAACCGTGGTTGTAATTAGTTATATTTACCTTTTGTAGTATTGAAATTTGATTCCATCTACAATATAATTGACTCTTAGCGATTCATCTACCTCACTGATTTTGCTATTTAATTTTACAAAAATATACCTAACGATTGTGATTATCATTTCTTAATCTTATTGGAGTCACATTAGCACAAGTTAAATGGAAAAAGAAAAGTTACATTACGCCCGCATTTCGCACTTCACAATGTTCCATTTTCTCCTTAAAGCGTGCTACATCAGGTGCGTCAGTGTGTAAGCACCTTGATGCAGCAAAACGAAGAATAGCAAAATGTAAGTAAAAGTGGGATTGAATATTCATAAAAGTTGTATTCGTCTTTTTGTTGTGCGGTTTGTTATTCAGTAGCCGAAAAGCGGATGTGAAAGGTTCGTTATACCTACGCGGAAACACTTTTCATAAACACCGTCATAACATTCGTGCTTAAGACCTTTTACAGTAATTACACTTTGAGAGCGCCTACAGAGGGGTGAATTAGAGAATTAAAATTTTATGAAAGAAGTCTTGGTTGTTTCTTACACATGTACATAATTTGCGCGGCGAGGTCGTTTTGTGTGGATCCAGTTTGGCTTACTTAATTTAAACAGTACTCAGAGTGAATTTTTTTTCCCGCCTTTGTATTTTTCTTTGATGCAAAGGAACTAGATGTTTAGTTAGAAGTGAATAGAAGCTGTCTTTCATGTAATATCCGTGTTTTGGACTCGGAACTCGTCAGAATTTACTAACTCCAGTCCAGAAGCACACACAAACTACATAGCTGTGATTAGGGTGATATGAAAACTGGTTTTATCCAGTTTTTGGATTACTCCACTTGATATGATGTATACGATATAATATAATATATTTGCCGTTCTGTATATTGAAAAGATGACTTGTATAGTGTAATGTTTTTAAATAGTCAAGTCAGATGTTTGCTGATGAAGAACTTCAGGTGTGTACCGTTAAGTATAATTGCAATTAAACTCTCTGCCTACCCTGTAAGAAATTTAGCGTGATTATACAATAATAAGAAAGTTGACATGTAGAAGCAACACGGCAGGTTATAAACAGACAGAGATATTGATACAGTACGTTATGACTACCGAGTAAGAGAATTGGTCTGACGATATACTAATTGTAAAGATGGTTTGAAAACGAAACTTGTCTGGTCTGTAAGCGTAGAGCAATTTGGTATTGGATTATCTGTCTACCTCGTAAGAAATCTAGTTTGAGATATTAATAATAAGCGTAACTTACTAAGAAGCAAGTCAGGCCTGCAAGGATAGAGCTAGCACTGGGCCCTCTGTCTATACCGCACGGGAACAGGAGTGATGGTAATTATTCCATATTGTTATTATATAAAGATGGCATATTAGTTGTAAGCAGTGCCCCGGTGTTATTCGTAGGTCGCGTAACGCACCTGACGCGTCACCGGATCTCCCCTACTTATTAAATTAATAACTCCGAACTGAACACCGTAATTATCCGTCTAATTGGAAGGGCGATGAGCTCCACTTTTAACACGTCACCGTTACCGTTTAACCTCGGTTTTATGAACTGTGTAATTTGTTCGTACGTTGCGACGATCGTCTTACGTTGTAGACACAGGCGTCACTTCCTTCACGGTTTTGTGTTAAGTTTTATACTGAATGTGTTGTAGTTTGATTTTTGATGAATGTTTAATAGAACCTGTTTTTTATTTAGAGAATTTAATGTCGGCTGATATTAATGTGGTGTTCTCCCCATATTAGCTTTTACTATAATTTCTTGTCTACTTATGATTTAGTGTGTAATATATGTATACGCGTGAACACATTGAGAAGTAACTTTTGTCCGTTGATAGAACGATAGTAGAGTTTTTAAACAGATTTCTTTTTATATCAATAAATTATGGACTATTGTTGCACGAGATATTTCTCGAAACATCCGCGCAAAAGTCAGCTCAGACGGAACACGGCAACGATACCAAATTAACCAATCAAGGGTATATCAAAACCCGTTGGCGAAATCTTACGAAAAAAGGATAATTAACGTTTAACGGTAAAATTTCGCGTTGTTTACAAACATATCATTTTGCTGCCCCGGTGGCGCTCTGGGCTACACTTTGCTTAGAAATTTAAGAGATATAATTAAGAATTTTGTTGGGCGCAATAATTTGGGGATCTCCTAATGAATGATATCAAGTTCCGCGTAATTAGAGCCACGGGCTGATCGACATTTTGTTATTATAAATATAATTATAATAAAGAGTTATTTTAAACAATTCTTGTTACAGAAGTAGCAAAGTGTAATTTTTTTGGAATAAAATCTATTGCACTATAATACTCGAGAATTGTTGTTGTCGTTGAGACTTACTGTTGTTTTTATAACAAAATAATTTATTTCTTCTAGTGTTGACTATGTTAAATGCTTGCAGTTTTTGTTCTATCTTCCCGTGAGGTATTTTAAACCTGACTCCGAACTTCTGTTTAGTGTTAGAAAACCATCGTAGCTAACATTCATTACATCAGTAGGTAAACTTGACTGCCACGTTGTTCTGCTGGTTGTAAGCGTGACTGTTGAACAAGAGGTCCCTGATGTTGATTCCCGGGGTTGGCAAAGTATTACTTAGTTTTTCTAACTTGAAGTTCCCCTTAACCCTGGATTTATAATCGGTGTATGGCAATGGGATCACCTCCTATTCTACGAGTACTTCTCACAATATATTACTGGAGAAAGTGAGGCTTCTACATTCCTCTGCCTAAGCCTTTTGGAAAGTACAGGCGTGATGTTGTGTTATGGAATAGGTAATTTTTGTCTCGCGAAAAAATATGTTACAGGTAAGAACTTCACATAAATAAAAGTTTATTGGTTACCTTAAGTCGCCACATTTTATTAAAGATCTAATAATTAATCTTGACCATTTAGGTTCAGTTCTGACTTATGGGAGAGTTAGAAGTCTTCGGAATCTACGTGTATGTATAAAAAAGTGGCAATGAATGAAGTACGACAGGTCTAGGAGGATACATATATTTGGTATTCCGTACTCCCTGCCTACCCTGCAAGGAACCTGACGCGAAGGTAAATATGTGCAATATTAAAATATCCAACATTAATTACATATGAAAGGTTGCAAGCTACAAGTATAACTTGGTGGACAGAAGACCTTGGCGAACGGTGTACGTTTCGTCGGCCGGCGGTGTACACTCGAGGCCCTACAATCGAGCGTGATACAAATATACACATAATTTTAATGCCGGGGGTGAAGCATTAAAAGTCAGGGATCAAATGCCTTTAATACTGTAATCGGAATGCGTGGAGTCGATTATTTTACGTTCATGTTAATATGTTTTTGCTTGTATTTTGCGGATAGGCTTGTAAAATTGTATATTTGAATGTGTTAGCTTATACTTATAATAATTAATGTGCACAAATTCTTTTTTAACATATTATGTAGGTCATAATAAATTTTAAAAGGCATAAACTGAAATCAAAATAAAAAATATTACACGCAATAACGCTTATAGTATGTTTTATACTATATCAGTTCTAGTTAGCAGTATAGGTACTTTTTTACGCCTCAATCCAAAGCATGGCTTGGCCCACAATAGTATAGGAGATAACTCGTCGAACCTGCTGCAGGGTGGATTGGTGGAGAATATGTTACCACATGTTAAATCGATAAAGTACTCACAACTTTCGTGCTAGCTTCTGAAAAATAAATTTAAAATAATTAATATAATATCACGCTTCTATGTCTTCAAAAGGGTAGACAGATGAGTAATCTCTCCCTCGATGCAACTATTATATTCAGGTATTGTGTATCCCACCATGGAACAGAGATTAGACGATTACCGTACATCGTAATATCGTATATAGATCCGGATTCCGAGTTACAACTAGGAATTTCATGTTAGAAAAACTCAAATAATACTTCGATCGACCTGGGATTCTAACCCAGAGCCTGTCGATCAAGAGTTGATAAACCACTCGACTAAAGAGGCAATTTTTTTAAGCAGTTGATAATTAATTATTATGCGTTATAAAACAAGTGAGTCTCCAACGCTTTCCAATAGAAAAGTTAAAGGCATTTACACAAGCGTGGCGCACGCAACGCGCCAGCTTACCTGTCCGCCCATACTCGACTTACTTTAATCTCCACTCATATTTGCTAACACTTGTTTACCTTACATAGCAACAGTGTATTCCAGCCTTAACTACTGCTCACCTGTTATTTCTAATAGACTTGTGTTAAGGTGAGCGCTCTCAAATATTTTAAATATCCCAAGTATTTGTGTATTATATATATGTATGTAATAAATCATTCGCATTGACTTCACTGATTAAAACTATTTTAAGGTTATAAAATCGTTAACATTAAAATCAATACTTAAATATTTAACCTTGACTAGCCACAAAAGTTACCAATGAATCATTGGTATAGCTATAAAATCACACATCACGTTTTAAAACACAAGATAACCGTGAATAATATATTTGAAATATTCACGCTCATAGCCACACATAGATCATGTATATCGGTTAAAATCACACCTAAGCGCGCGACGTTGCATCGTTCGTCCTTTTTGGGCGACCCTGACTCGTTCGTAACATCTCCGTACGTTCGGCGGGAGAATGCTGAGCGTAAACGAGTAGGTATTGAGCTGCGTCGCTATTATCTATCATCAAATATTCAGTCTAAATCCGCTCACATATTACGCATTCGTCGATAGGGTTTGCGCCGTCACCCTTTTAATTTACGAGTCGGACGAGGGGTCATTAAACAATAAAGTGTTGATTAAAAGCCCCTATGCGCGGGCGGCGGGCGGCGCGGCGTTGCGAATAACTGCGCTTCCTGCAGTACACCTATTATTTTATCATTGATGATTGGCACTCGGCCTCAGCTCGAGTAGCACTGTGTCCCAATTGCCGTGTCAATCAAGAGCAATCTTACGCTTGACGCAATGTTTAGTCACTAAAAATTGAAGCAAGTCTTTCCTCTCAAAAATGTTCACACTTGTATGACGTAAGTGCATACACGTACAAATATGATCTTAAATACCTTCAACTGATTCACACGTACGTAATTTTTGTATACCACTTCTAAGAAGGCCACATGTATGCATGTGGTTTTTTAAATATTTTTTCCGAATTAGGCAACGTTGTGAATACAAAAATACATTCGAGGTAATAGATCGAAAAATAAATTTGATAAATTGTCCTTAACTTTGCGTTTCTAATTCATAATGAAATCGTAGTCATCGTTCCATCGTGTAATTATGTTCGAAAATATTGAATGGGTGAAGCGGATATTTGATGCACGATACAGTTATTTTTAATTTAGAAATCGCTTCATAGACGAATTCGTATGTCCGAAAAGGGTAGGGCGCTTCTCAGATTAATATTTTTCCAACTAAAGAGCTATACATTTATCAATATAAGATGCGTAGCTGCGTATTACCGATAGCTGAATGGAATATTTTCCTCGTCGGTCCGTGGGCAGGAGATAATTAGCCAAGATAATATGGGGCGCTGTGGGCTGGCGTTTCATTACTGCGGGGATTTCAGTTTTATTCTTGCTATCAAGTATTATCCCTCACACTATTGTCCGTTCGAGCCCGTATCGGGCCTCCAATGGCATGTTTCATTTTATCCAGCACCGTGACCTGTTATTCCTTATTATGTGTAATGCATTCCGTGTACTGCGATCATCTGGAAAAACCATTTATGGAAATTGTATACCAATCGTTAAAAAGAGAACCGTCCTGTTAACAGATTTTAAATCATTGCCGTCACCGCGCGCCATTGTAACGTCAAGTTAGTTCAAAAGCGGTCGTTCCAGTCGAACAAAATGATCTTCGTCGGATCGGATCGCGAGTTCCACACCTCGGGATCAATAGATCTCATTCAAATAATAATAAGGAGTTATAGATCAGCGCTGCAGGGCTGTCAGTGGTGGATGTGGCGAAAGGGTTGACGTAGCTGACGGCTCCGCGCCCGTCCCTGCGCGCGCTCCTGCCCGCATTTGACTATGGAAATGGATATTTATTTCACGTCTCGGCCGCCAGCCGCAGCCGCGGTGATCGCCGAAGATGATAAGGCTTCGATTTATATATTTCACTCGATGATCGGTAGCTGCTACTCCGCTCGCCATGCAACTGCCACGGCCGGCCGTGTTTGTTTATACAGGACGCTGCATAATTGCGACTCAACCCTGTTAGAACTTCATGCTCCTTTATTTTAACACCATAACTGAGTGTTCGGTAAAAAATGTTACGTATCTAACATCTATAGATTGTAAGGTTTTTATATTTTTGCTATGATGCTTTTAACATTCATTAATTTAAGTTGTCCGCAAGTTATCATAACAATATCTACGAATAATTGTTTATTGAGCAAAGGAAAGTTGTTTTAGATGAAAGAAGCGAAGCGGAAGGAAGAACAGAAAATGCACTAAAATATATACCCATACAGTACCTACTATGTATTTATATAGACTACGTTAAAAATACACCGTATTAAAAGTAAACAATTAATCAATTTATTTATTAACATATAAGTATCTGTAAGTCTTATAGTAATAATAATCCTAATATATTTTGCATCGATAGCAATCTTGGATTGTATTCCTACACATCCTGTAGTAGGAAACGGATTGTAATACGCCGTATGCAAAATTAAAAGTACTTCATAAAATGCATACCGTTCATTGTTGTTGAAATATTGTTGGCAAAACGGGATTTATATACATTGTCTTAAAATACATCTACATATTTTGTATGTCTTAAATACTACTTTTAAGACTTTTTTGATGGTCCTTCATCACATTCTATATACCTACAGGTATTTTCTATATGTACCTATATAGGAGTACATATACATACAATTAATATATAAATTACAGTTATAATTTACTGTTATACTTTTAAATAAAATTGTTTAGCTGGAAATGAATTCAAATCCCTCTACGGGATGTACTATGTTAGCGACTGTTGTGCCAAATAACTAATATATTCCGCACTTATCGAAATTATGTAATCTATTACGATGAATAATATGACTGTTACATAATGCATCAGATACTGGCTAGTGGAAGATTTAGAATTATCAACAATGTATAAAACATCGACAAATGTCGAAGAAGCACCTCAGTTCCGTTAAGTACATATAAACACATTTGACTCACAATGCTCTCTGCCTACCCAGTAAACAACCTGGCACGATGGCATAATAATATAACCACAATTAGTAAAAAGGTTTTCTATCCATAAAGCGCGATACAGATTATTAAGAACAGTGAAAGGTGAGCAGTGAACATTGGAGTTGCAATAGTGAGTATTTAGGTCGCATAGGATTTCGTATGCAGATCAGCTGTAGCCTTTTACTGTTTATATTTTATGTGCCTTTGCCATTATACCGAGCACACTGTCGTTGGTTCGATATTAGTTATGTTCGCTTCGTGTTTCATACCTGTTATTACACATACACAAATGTGAGGGATGTACTGCTGTTGTCTTGTGGATGTATGACGAGTACATGACGTGACTGGCACGCTGATGCAGTGGTTACTGAACCTGACTGCTGCGACGAGGATTGTGGATTCGATTTCCACCCAGAATAAATATTTGTGTGATGAGCGCAATTATTTGTTCTGTCTTGGGGTAAAAATATCCATATAAATATATACTCGTATGCATATATGTATGTAGTTTATCAGCGGTATGGATACCATATCACAAGCTCTCTTGATTCTTAGTTTTATTAGGTTAGATTAATCGAAAAAATAGAAGATCATATTTGGCGAGGCGTGCAACGCTTCTGTATCACGAACTGTAGGATTTCTCTTTTTTTATATGATGAATTATTAGCCTAATTAGACGAATCGGTTACATTTCAATCTTACGCTCTGAGGTACCGAGGTTAAAATCCTAGCCTGCACCACTTTATAAAATGCTCGTTTTAAAATCAAATATCCCTTGCTGTTTCGGTGAAGGATAACATTGTTAAGAAACCTAGATAACTTACAATTCTGCATAATGTTCTCTAAGGTGTGTGAAGATAAGCAACCCATACTTGGCTAGCGTGGTAAGACATAATCTTTTCCTTTCATGTTCTGAGATGAGACTCATGTCCAACAGTGGGAAGATAAAAGGATTGATGATGAAGTTGAAGGTTATATAATGTATAGGTAATGGTCATGCGTAATTATGTAGTATGTTCTAATCTACCCTGATGTATGTTTTTAGCGAAGACCCGACTGATTTCGAACCCATGCGAGACCTTCATCATAAGTTCTCGCAGAATGCAGCGAGGTCGCGGCGGAGACTAGTAAGGCTGTCTCAAAAAACATACATGAGTTAAGCCGGTACACATATAATCGTGTGTATAAACACACGAAACATTTAATATTAAATTCCCGGATATATTCTTTAGGACCTCGTGCTTTTTCAATTTTCCCAGCACTGATTATATTACTTTTACTTTATCAGTTAAGCTGCGGGTGCGAAACGGAGGCTACAAACGAGTTAGTAAGAGTAGAAAAAAAAACGATAGGAATTTCGCTCATTAGTAGAGTATGATGGCTAAATGCAAAATTACGGCTGCCGGTATCTTATTTACTTATCTGTTTTGTTTCTACTTCTCGGGCTAGATTTATTTTTATTGGAGAATTTAATGCGGGCGCGTTAACAGATTTAAAATTTATAATGTGGCCGTGTCACGTCCCAGGTTAATTAGGTGTGGGGAGCCCTGCGAGGTATGCGCCCGCGCCGCCTTTGTTATTTGTACCCGGAGTTTTAACACGTATGTATGTGCCGGGCTCTAGACCCACACTCCTATTTTTGTACTAGGGTAATTGTAAATAAGCTTACTGTCTACTTTGTGGAAAATGTGTAGCAGACTCATAAAATACTTAGGTGCGTGTATATAATAATTATCAATCTTTTTAGCGTCCTTTCAAAAAGCCAAACTCGGATAGTAGAGAAAATTTTGATATACCTAATGGTTTTGTGATGATCCTCGAGGATCATTTGCTATAAGACATCACATAAAATGTCACCATAGCAGTTTAGGTGAATTTATCTCTTTTTCCAACTTTGCGTCTAGTATGTAGTCAATGATTAAATAGTTAAAGAGAATGTGTCTCAATACATTTCAATGTCGTATTCAGGGTTTGCAGATTACACGTTTGCAAGTGGTTTGTCATTATCAGAAATCAAATGGCTTATCTCTTTGCCTATATTATAACGTAGACCTCACCTACTGGTTTGAAAATCATTTTCTTAATTCGGGGATTCTGGGTTCAAATCCCGGCGCTCAAGTTCTTTTTAGAATAAATATCACTTGCTGTAACAGTAAAATAAAATACCGTGAGGAAACTTGCACACCTTAGAGCTTTCTAAGGCGTGGGAAGGTTCTCAGCGTGGACTTGGCCAGCGTGGTCAGCATTGGCCTTAACCCTCTCATACTGAGAGGAGGTCCAAATCCAACACTGGAACCACAAAGGGGTCGAGGAAAAGAGATATTACACTGACTTAATTGTTATTTAAACTTTACCATATAAACGGTCCTAAATAAAAACATTTATACGTAATAAAGCGTTACCTCCCTTACGAATTATATCCTACAGTGAAAATGAATATAAAATGTACAAAAACAAGCAAATATATAAAATTCTATACTAACCTTTCACATAAACTTAGTTCAACAACCTCAAAAGCGATATAGTTTACATACATTACTTAAATATTTAAGACATAAAAATATAATTGTTAATTATTTTAATTAATTACAAGTATTCATATCATCCGTTACACTGTTTCAACTGTTAAGAATGTCGATATCGTTACGGTCGGAAGAGGCCTTGCCGCGTATGTGCAGAAAACGGCAGAATATTGCGCTTTTTATTGAATTTATAATTGTATGCAAATAAAATATCAATATGCGGTGCTTGTCTGCTCCTGGTTGTCAACACTCCCCTTTTAAAGGTATATGTTAATGTATATGGCAATACCATACTATTTTCGTCTGAATAACTTTATATGTATTCATATTTGTAAGGTTCATAGCTAGCTGTTTACTCAATGCTTACATTGAAGTGTACAGTTATCTGAACTTAACTTAGGTTCTAGACTCGCATCTTACATTGTATGTAGAGGGTACCAAATATAGAGTCACTCTGTCCTTGCACCTCTCATGTACTTCTGCTACATATATGTATATGTCTAGTTATAGTGTAGTTACATATGTCTGCTACATATACATATATAGTAAGAATTTATATTATTTTTTTTTGTGAGCGTAGGATCGAATGTTTAGGATGTACAAAAATCCAGCTGTTCTGCTGCGGTGACACTACCTGCACCCGTTCCTGCCACAAAGAAGCTACCTGCTACCTTAGGTATATACTTAGGTATATACTTATATTGTTGCCTTTAGACATCATGATAAGGCTTAAACATTGTATACATGAGATTTTACCACTATAAAGTAGTAAATGTTTATAAAAATTAGTACATTTTTTTTAAATATTTGATATATTTATACTAATACTTAGTAATATTGTTTAACAGCTCCGTATTTGAGCATTGATCTACGTAATAAAAATAACTCACTGGATAGAACGCACTGCAGCGAAAAGGTTGGTACGTCACAGTCATGCTTTTAATTAAATATTTGTGCTGAATGTTCCGAGATTAACGAAACCGGTAATATTTAACATGACATTATTAATGAATGCGATTCGGAGCGCGATAACAATATACAACAATAATCAAGCAAATTAACGTCAGTGGTCATGTTAACTTGAAAATAGCAACGAGTCTTCAACTTAACTGACGCGCTCGTTCTGTGGATTCATTGACAGAACGCTTAAGTTAATTGCCTTGTTCTCGCCAGTATAGATTTATAATACACATCGCTACAAGATATCATTATTTCAGATCAATTATTTAGACGCTAGGTGGAGTGACGATTTACGCAAAGTGGCTGGCAGTGGTTGGATGCGAAGAGCTGAAGATCGAGCTCAGTGGCG
>DWME01004904.1:0-15648 GCA_018244795.1 Parelbella ahira ahira | reverse complement strand
ATAGGTAGTGAAACGTGGGGGTGCACTACACTCGTCTGCCTACCCCTTCAGTGATAACAGGCATATTACATTTTTGCGTTACGTATTAATAATTGAGATAAGTTAATAGAGAAATGCAACACGAATCTAAAACTAACCGATTCAAATCATTTCCCTCGCTGACCAGCGGCGCGGCGCACAGACCGCAGCTCGGATTGCGAGCGCACTGCGGTTAATGCGACCATTAGCTCCGGTTATGGTTAATGGCAGTATTAGCGTATCGGTTGCGTTAGAGCACTGCTGTTTGTTCTAGCCGGAGTCTGATGAATATTATGGTCAACTTTTGCGGCGATGGGAACTTGATGCTTGATGAACTAGTGTTAATTGGGATACAGTACGGTCAGAGCTTTGTGGGTAGCTCAGACTTTCACTCCAGGTGGGTCTGAATTCAATCATGTTGTCAGTTTTTTTCATGAACATTAGGCTCGTCTCCAGTAGATGCTTGAAAGTGTACATCGTAGGTCAAAAATGAAAATATTTATACATAGTTTATTTTTTAATCAATTTTAAAAGACTAGATTCTTAAAAGATGATAAAATGACATTTTAAGTAAATGGCCACAAAAGTTGTTATAAAACACAAAGTACACAAAAAAGACGATGTTTATGACTACGCTAAAATCATATACAGACGGATATAATGCACGTATAATGAAAGAATTCGTTGAATTTACGTATCACAATAAAAATTAATTAAAATTTCAAAAAATTATCTCTAAACCAACATAAATAGTTTTTCTGACAGTACGAGTAATTCCGCGATTTCGATAAAAATACATACGGTGTGCGCGCTGTGGCTAAATTAATTTTAATTAAAATTATATATTACACCGAATTCAACGACATGGATGCGTAAATGCAATTTGCAAATGCAGTTTTAATTAATCTTTATCAAATACAACTCGGTATTCTTGCGTGCATATATTAGATGTGTAACATCTTCGCGAAGGCACAATCGCCACAGACTAGATCGGAGACAGAGGCAAATATCAATTTTATTTTAACTTTCATTACATTCATAAATTACTCATAAATTTTACTTCTATTTATAAGGTATATATTATTGACCTTTGCCCAATTTTGTAATTGTAATTGACAAATAGACTACTACAAGTGAACTCTATAGCTAAGTTTTTAATTTATTAACTACTGAGACAATGATTATAAACATAAGAAAAATCTTTCTTCGAAGTCAATCGAATTGATTCCTATTAAAAATAGTATGACTTATAATCATATCACTTTATAACTCACATATAAGTTCAACTTAACGTAAACGTCTAGAAAACTTCGGTAGATAATCAAAAATGTGATAATATTATATTGCTAGAGTAAGTCAAAGGTATGCAACGCTAGCCAAATACGGGTTGGCAAACTCTTCTAGCTTTAGAGAAAATTTATTTAACCAATATTTGAAAACAAAATTGAGTTAAAAAGGGTAATTTTGATGGATTTTCGTTTACTCTGTTCAGGAGTTCTCTATGCTACCTGCAGCGTGGATTTCCGGCGTATAATTAAAAACTAATTCCTCGTTTTTAGCGCGTTTCGTTAACAAAAGGACATTAATAATCCTTGATTGCTACATGCACGCTAATGTTTTGAGACAAAGGAGCTGAAATATTACACGGGGCTCGCGACATGGTTCGCGGGCAATGGAGTCGCTGGTGAAATAAAAACTGTTACACACGTCAAGTCGCTTATAAATAAAAGGTTATATGGATAAAAACATCAGGTAATAAGTGCAACATAACGCGTGTAATCTCTGAAAGGGTAGACAGAAGTGTGTAGTACACTCTCACGTCTCACCAGTGACGTTTTACAACCCCTGGACTAGGCGGTGAGACCATTGCCGTACGCCGAGCACAGATCTACGTTCCAGGGCACTAATAGAAATTTCCGCTAGAAAATCTAAGTTAGAATAGAGAAGTTAGAAAATCCACCTTTGAATCCATGTCAGAAAATCCAAGTAAAAAATCCAGTATCCGACCCGAATTCGAACTCAGGAGTTCTCGATCAGCGATCGCACTTTGCCGCCACTCGACCAATGAGTTAAGCAAAAACAAAGGGTAGTTATGGAAATGAATATACCTAATGTTTATAATTAAATTACGTAGTGCATTTACCTGAATAATATTTTTGGGGTAGCCTAACTGGTTTTGGATCCCTATGAAATCTTTTTTCGTAGCGAGATCGCGGCAGGTATGAAAAACCGTATCAGTTATGTTGATTGATACTCTAGCCATATATATGTACACAATATGTTGCTTAAAAAAGCAAATCCCATAATGTCTCATTAAAGAACTCAGTCACACATTTGAAATAAAAATAAATATTATGTACAGCCAAGATTTAATATATGAATAATACTTTTTCATTAAAGACTCTTTTGTATACAACACTCTAGTCCACTATGAGTAGAGTCTCAAGTTCGTATCGCGGCGACGCAAATATAAATATGTATTTTGGAGGTGTTTGGACATATATTTTACTTACCTCGACATTGTGGCATCCACAACACAAAAATCTCATTTTGTCGTTAATAATAATAAGATACGGTTACAAAACAGCCCTCAGGGCTAAGTGTGCCAAAACTGCGGATACCGGTAAACCCTACCGCGAGATGAAAATCAAAAAAACAAACAATTTGCTACGCGAAAATAAACAACGCTGATTAGAATTTTAATTGGATTTTATTAAAATATCCCTCGGCTGGTCTTTGCCCGGTTACCATGGTTACCGCCTTTGGAGGTTATAATGAGCAATTAATAATATTTACCTAATTTAGCCGGCTGTATCAGAAAAATTTGCCAGGACTGTTATCAAAGCGCTCGGAGGCCGGTGCAGAAGGGGTAGTCGAGTGGGAATTTTAAAAAGGATTCTGTGAAATAATGATGAATATTCCTTACTTATTCAAGTGGTAAAAATAGGACGTAACCTTTAATATAATTGTATGTACAATAATATTATTATCTTGAGCTTTTTCAGTACTCACCTCACGGATTAAAGCACCTTAATGTGGGTATTGACGCACGTGTACATAATTAATTATGGAATTTTAATACACAGGGATATTCGGACGTGTGTGTGGAGTTGCCCTAATTAAAAATAATATAGGCTGCCACGCTGGCTGAGTGGGGCCTTACATTGTTAGGCCTCAAAATGAATCGGAAACTCTAAGGCACAAGGTGGTATTTCTGTTTACCACCACAACAAAGATAGTTTCATCTTAAATCAGTTAAATATACATATGTGATTATTCAGATATACTCTTTGTCTATTCTGATATACACATATGTATGTGTCTGTTCTTATATACATAACTCATTTTATTTAACATTACGTAAGTTTAAGTTTTAGCCAGTTGTTAATGTACTTGATAAAAAAATATCGACTCTATAACGAGAAATTGCTACCCAAATTTGTTCAAAACGTTCGTTCACCTTCAATGTATTACGCGTAGAAAAAATCCGAGTAATATTCATTATTCGTATGAAAAAAGGGTCTGTACATAATTCAAAACATGATATCTGTGTTCGAATAAACATATTCAGTACGCAAACATTGTCCTGAACGTTGTTATAACATTTCTAAGAATCTTTTTATTGTGTTTAACTTTAAAACCTAACTGTTTACGAGCACGAGTGAACGGCAAATTATTGCGTTGTTCAACATGTTATTATGTACGAACGTGGTATTTATATTTGATTGTTACAAGACATTTCTTGGAATTATCCCTGCTAATATTATAAAAGAGAAAGGTGTTTAATTATTTATTTTATTTACATACATACAGATCTTCACACCAAGTTTCTTACGGGGTTGGCTGAGAGTACGTAATGCCAAGTAACACTACCTTGCATACCCGCCGTGCTTCTTCATCATTCATCAATCTCTCTATACATGCACGCGCGTTTCGGTTCTTTTATTTATTTATTGTTCATCGTTAACCCATTTGATTACTCTTCTCATTATCCTTATACATTTATTATTTGTTATTATAAAAGGCGGACTTAATGTGTAATGATATTATCTTCCAATTACCAATATATTGAATTAAAAAATAATAATACATACGTAGGTATGTATCCAATATATTTGGATAGTGTAAATATACTTATATATGTATATGTACATAAATATATGTGTACCAACGTAATACATACGATAAAAAATACATTTGCGACACCAAAGAAAGAACTACCCACTAACATTTTTATAAATACTATCAAACGAATATCTTGAAAGAGCTTCCAGATGGTGCTTTTCTTTTATCAACCGGCAATTGATTAAACTGATTGTGATTTGCTTTTATTTTCATCCGTTACTACCCAATATAATGACAAACTGGTAGCCCAGACGTGGTTGCAAGGTGCCAGGAATCTGTTATGCAACATCAGAGGGCGATGAGCAATTTGATGCGTGACTGCCATTGGCAAATTATACGAGCCTTTCCGCGCTTGAATGGTGAAAAAGAAAAATTTCCACCTGAATCTGAATCTGTCGTTACATTAAAATCTAAGCAAAGGCATTTATACACATTTCTCACCAACCAATTAGTTGATTACCAAGCAAGCTTTAGGTATGTTATTGAGGTAGCTTTTGAAGATATTTGCCGCGGTTGGACGTCAAGTTAAGAATTAATTCGGAAAATTATTCGTACAAAATTAGAACTTTTATTTAAAAAAATATAATGTTTTTTCTTCTAACTGTACGCAGGCGACGAACACACCGGATGACCTCAGATTTTTCCAATAAAGAACTGAATTTCCGAAGCCTTCCGGAAATTACCGCTAAGCCGTCTTCCTTTTTAATTAACATTGAGGTAATTTTCTGGCTAACTGCGAAAATGAGAAAGTTATCGGCAATTGTTCAGATAATATTTTAATTTTCTCTAGCAATTTTGTTAAATTGTTTTAATTTTTAATGTTATTTACCTTTTCAAGCTATTTACTAATTTTCACCAGATCGGTTAAGCCGTTGCGAGTTTTTGAAGAACCTACAAGTTAACGGGCATTTAGAAAGACCGGAGGACATAACATTCAAAATATGTATAACAAACTCAGGCACAGCGAGTGATAAAAGAAATATTTATCACAAAACTTGACAAATATATATGACATAATTAGATCATAAAATGAATCGATAGATTGAACCTACAGATTTATATACCTACAATATTTATTTAGCGATCCCCAACCCGTATGGGAATTATAAGGGAAAATCGTCTATTCTTTTCGGTCTATTCCTTCGGGGTAATATAGCCGTGATAATATATTATGTTAAATAGCTGATGCTTTTCTAAGTGACAATATTACCTGTTGTACAAAATATACAGGCATTTCATACTTTACCGCATATTACGATTTGACGTCAACATATTAGAACGCTACTAATGCGTAAATACGCCTAGAAGTGTGCGGAATATATCTTTGTTTAGTTTATATAAATAATGATGAAATGTTTAGTGTATATTATTTTATTGTGATTTATTATTGCTTGGGTAAATTAATTAACGCATTAATTGCGCGTTACATTGATATTGGTGTAATTAACAACGGAATAGTTTTCCAAAACAATGTCGGTGTTCGATAATATTATTATATATATATAAAAGTATATTGTTATTATTATAAAACGTAACTTCACGCCTGTAATCTCTGAAGTGGTAGGCAAAGGCGTGTAGTTACACCCCTACGTTTCATCAGTTATGTTTACGTCCCGTGTAACAGGTGGTGAGACTGGTGAGCCCATTGCCATACACCGGTCAGAGATTCAGACTTCCAGTCACTAATAGAAATTCTAAAGTAGAACATATCCATCAGCATCTGACCCAGAATTTGAACCCAGGACTTCCCGATGGGCAGTCGCGTTTGCAACCACACAACCAACGAGTCAGTCAAATTAAAGAGTTGGCAAAAATCATAATATTAACTGAGAGCAAAAAATATACATATGTCAACTAGTACAATTATTGTAACCATCACCGCATTTTAACACACTGAGGGAATATGTCTTGAAAACACAGACGGCGCTTAATTCGAACTAGCGGCATTTCTAGTGATGTGCCAACACTGTCGATCATTTGTAAGTGTGGTTTTGTATTTATTTTAGTTTGTTTTTACTCTAGTTTTCTTATAATTTGTATTTTTCTTTAATCTTCTGAAATTAGTATTATAATTGTTTCATCGGTTTGAAAAATCTAGGCTTATTGTAATCCTACAGTCATACTGTATAGAAAGTAGTATAAAGACATCTGAGTACGATTAGTTTCTGTTTTTGAATAAACTAAATTTAATAGATCGTTAACATTGCAGTAAATTAAATTCAAATTAAAACTTTCATTTTCTCTAGCTTTAATGAATAGCCAGTTTATTGCCGAGGGACACGCATAAAAATACACGTACACACGTAGGAACATGTACACGTACTACAGAGCTAAACTTCTAGCGCAAATAATGACGCATAAACGTTAACATTCTAAGTATTTATTATTTATATCTTATGGACACATAGCTGTTGTACGAAAATGGCTATGCGTAGTATTCCTCGATGTTATTACCATTAGTTAATTGGTTGTAGAGTTTCAATTAAGGTTTTATTAGAATTGTACGCATTGTAATCCCTATTATATTATATTACATATAAGCATAATATGAGGATGCCGGTGGTTCTACAGTGATATATATTTAAATTTGAATCCGCAAGCCTGGAGTTTGAATTCCATGTGCGTTATTGAAATCATATCAATATCATTAGCAATAATAGTATAATGACATTAAGGAAAGATATGAAGAAATTTATGTACACAACAAGAAATGTGTTGCATGTGACTGCCGGTCAGGAGGTACTGGGTTCAAATCCTGGGTCGGGTAGTTTTAGAATTTTTTAGTTTAAAGTTTCTATTAGTGACTCGGAGTCTGGACCTGTAACCGGTGTCTGGCAATCGACTCACCACCTATTTCCATGGAACTTAAACGTAACTGGTGAAATATGGGAGTGTACTACACTCTTCTGCCCCTCCCTTCGGGGATTACAGGCGTGAAGTTATGTTTTTCTTTGATGTTATAGATAAAAAAAATGTTTTTTAAAAAAAAAGACCAAGTATTCACTAGGTTTTAAAGTATTTAAGTAAGTTTACTTATATGCAAGGTATCAATTCGGAAACACAAAGCGTAAATAGATAACGTTTATATAATAAATACTTACTAATTAATAGAGGTATTGACAAATAATGTTATTTCTAATATTTTGTAACATAGACGTAGGAAATGAAACTAAGTTTCTAAGATATCAATGATCGATAAAAGAGTATCGACACATCACAAACTAGTAGCGCATCACTAAACTCGTATAACTCGCTACCGCCTCTTTAACTGCATTCGCTTTAAAACTAAAACTCGAGCCATAAAGTTACACCAACGTATGTATAATTACGCTCTTTATAAACTTACATAAAAAACTTTTATTCGGCTTCAAGAGGAGCCCGCATAAGGTTATTTGGATGTAAGCGTGGAAGTTTTCGCACGAAAACATTTAAGTACCATTTTTTAAGTTTGTATGTTATATGACGTAAGTTTTAGACGAATACTAAACGTGCAATTAATGCTATAAACAATTATGAATTATGCAAGAAGAAAGCACAGTTCACAAATACATACATACAACCGCAGAAATACTACCGTGTTGCTTTCTATTTGTAAAGCGAGTGGCAGCGTAGATGTTGATTTGTTAAAGATTTTTTAAATTTGTTCTATATAACATTTTAATTCCGTCCAGACTCTTCAATTTTAAACCAAACTGCTTAATTTTCGAATCCCATCGCTAAATGCTTGCAATTTTCAATATAAAAAGCGATTATAGATATCAACGCCAGCTGGACGCCGCTCACTTGCTCGTAACACGAACATTTTTCCTTTATATTCCGAGTAATCTGTCATCATCGGCCGAGACCCGTATCTGACGCTTCACGGATGTGTAATGCGATCATTTCTACATCATTAGCCCGTGAGGCAAAATTACGTAAGTCACAAAATTTATTTTTTGTTATCTCGAAATGTAGGTATTTGATAATGTATATCTAATAATATAAGTCAGACGTATAATGATATTAGATAGAATATAAGCCACAAAATTTCATTTTGAGTTTCATCAAATTCTTATTTCAGTGCATTTTGTATTAAATCTTCTGTAGTTATAAAAATATTCCATCGAGGCACCACCTAAGCATTTAGAGTTACGATTTTAAAAAAGAAAGTGTAATTCGTGATCCAATTCGGTAAGTCTTTTATGTCTGATCTCTTTATATAGTTCACATAACCCCCTCCCCCCTCATGAAGTGGAAGGTCTGTTAATAAAGCTGTCAATGGGACGAACGTACCTTTTTATCATTATTTCTACACCTGTAACTTTATAGGTTAAGAATTTAAAATTGAATAGATATTTTATCTGTGTGTATACTTAACATACTTAGTTCAAACTATAATTACATTTGACAGATAAATCTGCAATACTAGTGAGAAGTCGGTAAAATTGTTTTCTTAATTTATAATTAATAGTATCATCCGAAAATATTAGTTTGTAATTTGAAGTCAATTGTTTGAAATTCGAAGTCAACATTTTTAAAATCAGTATTTGGATGTTTTGTGTTAAACCTTCAGTTAGCACATTTTATTACTAGCCAGTGCGCACTCCTCGCATCACACATCTAAATCACCCAGCGGTTGATGTGTTATTAATTATAGGCCGAGGATGCGTCCGCTAACAATCTGTCAATGATCATATCTTTATGATATCAGCTAAAAATGATCTTCTGAGAAAGTATTTTGCCTCTTTTACAAGTGCAATGTACTGTAGAAGTATCAAACATACACGACACTTAGTTCAAGGTCATTTAAAATTAAATATAAAATTTGATAGACCGAATTTTTAAATATCACTTTTACCTAAATACGACTATAACGTTGGTATTCCTAGAATCGGAATTAATAATTTTAGTATTTATTTGTTTATTCAAAGATTAATTTCGCAGCCAGACAAAAGCAGAACAAGTTGACCTTTAAGACACATATAAGTAAAACCTCAGTAAATATTATTTGAAACAAACCCGCGCCCTTAAATGTCACTTCGAATGAACTACAACAATCATCCTTTAATTACATAGTAAGTGTTATAAAGGCAATAAATTTTTACTTACATTAAAATACCACACAAAATGACACGACGCACCGTCAGGATTAACTTGTTCCTTAATCGGTTAAGACAGCCGGCAAAAATATTCCTTTTTTTCTGTTAATAAGATCCGTGCCCCGCACACACTATCCGAAGGTAATTATTACATTGTAAATTTGACCGTTGAAGTTGAAAGAGACAAGGTCTAAGGTATTGTCGGACAAAATGCAAGTTTTACCGTTGAAGTTAAACGGGATAAAGTGTAAGGTATTGTTGGGTAAAAATCCCCACTCAGAACAATTAGTCACATTAGGCCATATTAGTACAAATTACATTACTTATAAACCGCTTAAAAACTCAAAAATATAGAGTAAAGCTTTATACTAAAACGCTCATAAGGTTTAATACGTCTTAATCGACCTGTTTAGCTGATCATTATCAAAAGATTGCCTGCTGATGGAGTGACCGCTAGTGGCAACATTCCATTAGTGTTGCCATATTTATAAAAGCACGATAATCAGTCCGCCTCGAGCTTAGCAGATAACAATCATAAAGTCTTTAAGATACCTTTAGGGTAGTTGAAAAAATCGACTGACGTTTGGGTAAAAAACGCAAAATTGTTCTAGAGCAACACTTAAAATATTCACCAGCTGTCAGAAACATCAGGTGTTTAACAGTGGCATACAAAACATTGTAATCAAGTTGGATAATAGGGGAATTTATAATATGTTGAACCAATATTGAAGACGTTTATTTATTTTAATCGTTATTAAAATTATATTGTATCCTCTTCTATTTAACCAGTTCTGTCAACTGTTAGATGGATTTATTAGAGACAGCAGAGGAAATGGTGTTTGACAAATAAGTAACACATTAAGTCTGCCAATCCGTACTTGGCCAGCGTCGCAGACTATGGCCTTAACACTCTCATTATGAGAAAAGGCCCAAAATCCGAGAGTGGGCATGTTAAAAAGGATCGAAAATAAGTTTTTTTTTCTATAAATAAGACATCAAGGAGACTTATCGACCGCGGATAGTGCGTATACCCCTTAATCCGAATACCATAATTATGTCACTCACAAGTAATTTTCTCACGTATAATTTCCCGGTTCTCAATAATTCGCCATTTATAGCGAAGTAAGGCCTCACGGTCGTCGAGCAGTCTCTCAAAGGCATGGATCGCCTTATCCAGGAGTGATGAATGGGCAAAAAATGTTATGCACGCACAGTTCCGCATAAGACATACCATTTTAGTAACACGTGCTCGTAAACAGATTGAGACGTTTCGATATGTGATTTTATATTTAATTAAAGGAATACATGATTCTGTACGCGTTGTACGGTAATTAAAAACGTTTTTTTTATTCAATGTTAACAGCTAGTGGACCAACTGGGTAACATCTTGATACATCGTTCATGGCCATCCAGAATGAAGGTAGGGGTCATGCAACTTGATGTTTTCTTTTTAATATATGATTGGCTAACGTTTACCCGCGATCCCGCTCATGATGCCTACAAATTGTATCTGTAAATAAGCTGGTGTTATCCACGGTGTTCAGCTTAACCCGTCATCACGATTGCAACTCAAAGTTTACCAACGGGAGAAAAAAAGTAGGATCATTAGTAGGCCTGCCTGCTACAAAAACATTTAGGAAAGTTGATTAACAAAGCTAAATAAAAAGAGGACGATCAATGGCTAATATGCTTTTAATAATAAATTCACGATATAAGACATCCCCACGCAAGGGTATTCACCTTGGCAAGCGAGTGCATGCCATTGGTATCGGGTTGATTGGGTGGATTCTTACGAATTAAAGCCTAAAGAGCTTAAAAAAATTGTATGAAATTTGTCATTATTACGTACTCCAACGCAGTTGTTTGCGATAAAATATAACGGTCCGTGAGCAGCCATCTTTAAGTCTCGTCTCAACAGAAAAGTCCTGAAACAAGTTTATAAAGTGCAATAATATATTCACTCACAGCCCTTTTAAAAATACAACCTTCGATAGCATACGCGTTGTTTAATAATAAATTCATATAAGGTAGTCATAACACAATTATCTTAAGAACCCCACAATTGCTATCCGCCGACCGAAATGGTCAAAGCTACTGGATTACTTTAAGCTCGTTTTCCGCGTAAATGTTAAAAGAATATTTTATTGAGTCACGCACTCCCACAGAGCAATCGTCGAATAGAAGTGACCCATGAGTGTAACCGGTTTGTATAGGTAACATGTGAGATAAATTTATTGTACCTACAGAGAGTTAGTTTATGGTATTGTTCAAAATAAAAAAGTTATTTGCCTCTATTTGATGTACGGGCGCTTATAAACGTAGCGTCACGCCTGTAATACCAGAAAAGTTATGCAGAGAAGTGTAGTGCACACATCCAGACTCCTAGCAACTATGTACTAGAAATTTCTACTACGAAAACCAACTTACAAATACCAATAGTACGCGACCTGGGAGGTGAACCAAACCCCTTGATCGGCAGTAGCGCTTGCAACCGCTCTAACAGCTAGACAGAGATTTATAACACGTGAAAAATGTTGACTTAAAATAAAATTACACGAAATCACACGAAAAAACAAAGAAATACGCTAAGCGTACACTAATGCACTCCTACTTATCAAAATATATCAAACCCCTTTTATTATTAACATTTCTCACCAATACAGTTGAAAGCATTTTTAAAGTTATAAGCGGCTTACCCACTTCATTCTAGTTTCGTATTGAGGATCAATTCTACGGAAAATAGCTGCAAAACTCTACGCCTACTCACTGGTTTATAGATCTGAATCCCGTTAACTTCAAATAACAATTATTACATAATTTGACAATTAATTTACTTTAAGCCACCATTAGCTTGCCGACCATGGATATAAACCTCTTAAAACATAATTGTGTACCAGTGCTTTATCACGAATGCATTTATAACTGTAATTAGGGGGATTTTAATGGCGCAATTCATCTCCGTGGATATTGAAGATGCATGAGGCTTTCCTACTTCGTCATCAGAACTGCAAACCGTTCTAGCCTGTTGATATGATACTATAAACATTAACATTAATTGAAATCCTCATTTAAGTAATATCTATAATATCTTGATAATCACTATGGGTCGATTATTATTATTTTATTTTTATAATATCTTATAATATAAGCAGTCAGCCTTCTGTTAACCACAAACCAAGCTCTCTTGATGCTTAATCTAGGTGGGAGGCCGCACGTGGAGATGTCCTAAGATATTATCTTAATCAACCCATTTGGCATTCCACTGTTGGAATATGGGTCTCCTCTCATATTGAAAGGGTTAAGGCCGTAGTCTGCCACGCTAGCCAAATGCGGGTTGGCAGGCTTCACACACCTTAAATTTTTTTTTTTTGTAAATTCTAAAGTGTGCAGGTTTCCTCACGATGTTTTCCTTCACCGTTAGCAAGTGATATTTAAATTAAAAACGCACTTTTGTAAAGAGGTGCGCGCCAAGGATTTGAACCCAGCACCCCCGGAGTGAGAGGCCGAATTCTTAACCACTAGGCTATCACTGCTTTACATCACATTAATATTACTAAAATTACTAGTAATAAGGGTAAAAGTTATAGTGGTATGGGCCACTGTTGCCAAGCACGGCTTTCCTCGCTTCATTTGCCTTAGAGAACTTTTAAGTAAGTGGATTTTTGACTATTCTATCTTTTATTGATACAGAAATTAATGTTTCATGTTAAATAACACATTGTTTTATAGGTAAGTATGTTACAGGGTTTGAACCCGGGACCCGAATTGGAGACTACATTCTTAACAAATAATTACTAATACTTTACTTCGAGGCGTGTTCTTCAAAATTCAACAATATTACGGAAAATTTATTGTTACCAGTCAATTATCGGGGTTAACCGAGCTGAGCTTAACTCGACCGCGGGGCCAAGAGGTTTCAATTATGCTTGCTAAACACAAATGCATACAAAGTTCATTGAATGTTAACTAGAGCCGGCCATTTCTAGGCGCCATGTTGCTGTATTCGGCCGGTTTGTTATTGTCAGGTACAGCTAGTCCAAATGCAAAAGCCTTAGAACGCTCGAAATAACTTTGAGTTGGCAAGCGTTCACTCGAATATACTACATCAGTACAATTTAATACTCTACGTAGAGTCAGTGTGTATGCATATGCTAATAGTCATTGTTACAATGAAAGCCCTAAATATTATTCGATAAATTGGCATCACTCTCTCATACTCCTTGTTAGTTATAATAAACTTACTTGAATCTCTCGCAAAGCTCAGTTTTTTAAAAGTTTTTAAAATATAAAATATGAATGAAAAGTGAAAGATAATTGGCATTTCACTATTTAAGACACTAAATTTCTAGAGTGATAAACTATCCAAGAAAGAAAGAGAGAAAAAGAGGAAAACAGAATATTCGAAAAGAAATGAAATATAAGTTAAGCAACGTTATAGGCGTAGATAACATACATACATTTTATAACTTTAATATTATATGTGTAAGAAATAGGCGGGTGGTATTTTAGGTATAATATAAGTGGTAACGTACCAAAACAGGATAGGAGACAGGCGGGTGGTATTTTAGGTATAATATAAGTGGTAACGGACCAGAACAGGATAGGAGACAGCCTCATTGAATGAGAATGCAAGATCAAGATCTATTTTCGGTACTCACCATTGAGACAAACAAAAGACACGAAACATAACAAAAAAAAGATTATTTATTTGATATATTAAAGATCTATACTCTTAGCGATACCTACACTGGCACATAGCGATGAAACTCTATAGGCAACGCTAATATTTCGCATAAAACTTTACAAGGCCTACGAAATTCTTGTTCCCACCAAGAAACATAATCTGCGCGTACTTAAGGCGTCCTACGTATATTAGATTACAAACTCACCGACAATATTAAGTTGAAATGCCAGCGACATCTTCGGCTCTGTGTTAACTTGACACTCGTAGATACCTGCATCCCGTTCCTGTGGGAACTTGATCTGGAGTGTCCAATTTTCTGACTTATCAGGTCGTATTACCTAAGGAAAAATTGTAATTATCATAAAGTTAGATTCGAATTACGTAGAAGCTTTAACTTTTGTAGGCTCGACGCTAATAATACATTTAATTAAAAACTTAATCAGTGGTTCCAATGATAAAGGGTAATCTACACTTGTGAAAATTTTGCTATCATTCGCCACTACAATAGCAGGTAAATGACTTGTTTTCGAGACAGAAATAAATTTAATACAAATATATAAATACTTTTTTTCAATGAACGTTCGAATATAGTTAGGTTTTGTTAGAGAATGAACGCCTATTCTGGAACGTTCTTTATGTCATGATACTTCGATTTGCAAGCTGAAAACTTTGGCAAGTTGGAGAAAGTTAGCAGATTTAAGCTGTATCCATAATAGTGACACCAAAAATTATGTTATTCATTATGCATGTCATTGTTATTGATACTACAACGATATAATGATGGAATTATTGTTGACACAACAATGACACAATGATGTCATTTTTGTTCAGATAATGATGTCTGACAATAATGACAACATTAATGACTCATCATTAGAAAAAAATTTACTTTGACAATTTAAAAGCCATACCTGAAATCTCTGATCGGACGTGTACGTTAAGATACCAGCTGTTAAAATATGCAGGTCCCTTTTTCTTATCCATGATACCTGTAGAAAACACAACTTAATTATTTTTTGTTTTCATTCCTATTTTATTTCTAATTTTGTATAATTAGTTCATTGGGAAATTTAACAAGTAACAGCATATTATTTGATGTGCCATGTCATATCAGTAATCTTTATCGCCTAAAAAGCGCAAAGAAGTTTTTATTACAAATTACTTTCCGTTAATTTTCGAATTCTGGTAAAGAATGTAAAAAACGATCTTCGCTCCTCTCACACTAAATTGCCCTTTCCTAAGTACAGTTGATAAAGTCGAACTCTTTCCTTAAGCTACAAAGTTAGAACGGCAGTATAAATTGGCGGCAATTTAAGCAATTTGATATACTTCGAAGGTAAACTGCGTTACAAAAACGAAAATGTAATCTAAGCCGTTTGGAGGGATGGGCCATGATAATGTTTTACCGTAAAATGCATTTATCGAATATTTTATTTGTTCATAATTATCCGTTATTATCACCACTAGTCTTTATTTTGTAATATTATAATGACAGCTGAAACGTGTATACATTGACAGAAACCTATTGAATGAATATGTTGAAGAAGAAATTGGTACCTAGTAATCTCATGTGCGTGTCAACACATAGTACAAACACACAGTAACACAATGATAATTAAAAATTTTGATGTTAATATGTTTTGCAAATTTTTATTGTCATTTCGTCTACGTAACTATTCGAATATACATATATACAGTATTAGTATCCGAATTTATATATAAACAAAAAAAATTCAAAGCAAA